>JARHVA010003540.1:642500-672500 GCA_037957365.1 Torreya grandis
GGGATTATAGCCTCATCTATTTTCATAAAATTTATGGAACTTTATTACCCTTTGATTTTTTTATAATATTCCAAATTTCCTTGAGTCCCACTTTTGGGATTTTTACAATCCATTTCAGTTTTTATTCACTTAACTCCTTTGGGTTTTCCAACCAAAAGAGATCCATTAAATTATAGATAAGTGAGTGGATATTTCCTATTGAGGTTAAATTTTTCTTTCTCATACCATCCATCATAGAAAAAACAACCATGGGAACAATCTGTATACACAATATTTTAAACTTTATCAATTAATGATGATTGCCCTCTTATAGGAACCTATCAAGTTCAACCTCTCTAAGTTCATGCCTTAAAGGGTGCATCTAAAAAGGGGTGGGAAATCATTTAGTGCTTCATAATATTATTTTTACATATATCTCAACTTAAAACCAATATAAACCCCTCCTACACATATACCTAAGCTTTGACACCTCCCTTACACTCTTCTCTAAATAATTCACTACCTCAAACATCCCCTACCAAATACAAATCCTTTTTTACAATATTTATGAACATAATGGATTGTGTTAGCTTAATTCTAGGAATTGAGCACATTGTAGGACTAATTCAACCTAGATGACTTAGTCCAGGACTTAATGGCTCTATTTCAAAACTAACTATGTCAAATCGGCTAGTTATGTCTACTAAAATTATGGAAGGGTTTAAGGTAAAATTATGATATATATAAAAATATTTCACACCATTTCCAATAGATATAATCATTAATTTTCAATTTTTTATCTAATTATCTTCCATTTTACTTAAGGAGTCATTGTTTAATGTTTCATAGTTATTGGAGAAGAATCATGTCTTATGGAAGTGTCTTGGATGCACATGAGAAGTTTTATATCCTAAAGATGAGATATATTTATGGTCCTTATAAACATTAATAACCTATTAATGAACCATTTTATGGGCACTAATTCCACATGAATATAATGTCCTTAATGTGGTGATAATGTATAATTGGTAGAATGTTCGTCATGAAGGGACAATATCAGGAAATGAGGATCAAAGACTATGTTTGAGATGACTAAGGATCCTTGTGGCCCACACAAATGCTCAAAAAGTGTGATAATAGTCTCTAAGATAGGTATAGGTCTAATATTATAATAATTAGTCTCAAGAATCACTCTTAACACTCAAATACCACTTTTAGGTTGTTACACTAGGTTTATTGTGTGGTATTTCTTGATTAGAGGTTTTAAAACCCTCTCTAGCCATGTCATATGATAAGAAATCCCTTATGTAGGATTAGTAGATCCATATTGGTCATGACCTTGATTATAAACATATTGATAGTAGTATATTTAATTGATTTATATTCTTCAATCTAGGATTAATTTGTAGATCAGTTTTAATTTCACTTGCATACATTCTGGTGAACCTGATGTGAACTAACCCTTACATGTTTTTATCCTTAATTTTCACACTACTATATCGAGTCTATCAACTCAGTATAATAAATTTTTATGTAGGTCTCAAGACTTAGTCAATCCAATTAAATTATTTCCATTCTATGTGCAAGTCTTTCTCTCTTACAAATAAATGTATCGATCTGATCGACATAGTTGTTTATTATTTTTAGGTCATCTTCTACTTCATTGATATGATTGACATAATTAGGGCATTAGCTTATAAGTTTTTGAACTGAGATAAACTTGTTGATCTTGTTCAGCTCTATGTGATCATATTTTTTCCTTAGTACATTATATCAATCCTATCCATTTAGTTCTTCATCCAGGTTTTCAAAATTTCTAACTTCTACCTAGAATACTAGATTGATCCTATCGACATAGTTCTTTCAATCATTTTTATTTATCCAATCTATGTAAACTCAGTAGTTTGGTTTGACTTTATTTTAACATCTTATTTTGTAGGTTCAAGCTCTCATCTCAACAACACATCTCAAAAACATTAATTTAGTATATCCATTACATTATTAAAATAAATCAAAAATAAAATTGATAAAAACAAATTTAGGTTCATTCTAATCATCTTAGTCATTTCATTTTTAGTTAAATTATAGTTTTATTTTTCCAAATTATTAATCCTATAAAAATTGTCACCTTATAATAAACTAATTTGAATGTCTCTACTTAGTTATGTAACTAATTTTTTCCAAATAAACTTAATCAACTTTATCAATTACATTTCTCTAGATTGTCTTGAAATAGACAGAGTCAACCAAATCAACTTTGTTTTATATTATTTTCATACTATGTCAATCCAATTATCCTAGTACTATATTTTTTATGTAAAAGTAATTAACTCACATTGATAGTAATTAATTCACCTTTAATTTATCTACTTGTTTTCTTATATTAGTGCACATATTATAAATATGAAGGTTAATTTATTAGATTAGTCACTTTCTTTCTTCACACACTACCAAATCACAAAATATCAAATAAGCATTCAAACACTTCTATTCAAGACTACCTACTTAGATTTCATCATCAAGGAGGAAGCTAACTCAATTTTATATTCAAGTAGAAATATTTGATTGATGGTATATATTGGCAAATCACCCATCACCCTTATCATTGTGGGATTATGAAGACAGGGAGTAGGCCCTAATACCAAGCTAGTAACATCACCAATACAAATCCCTTTTAGCCTTAACATACCTAAAACTAGATTTATTTTAGCTTTTTTAATTCCTTTGTAAATCCAAATGCACTATTACATTTTAAAACATAATCTAATATAAAAAGCATATGTCTATTCTTTATATTATCATTTACATTTCAATATTTCTACTTGATGTTTGCCAATTATCTTTTGTATTGAAAAACTTGTATTAGCTAGCATTGATACAAGTTTTGAATATGTGGTATAAATATATCAAATTAATAAATCTTTTTTCTTATGTGTTTTTATTTGTCTATAAAAATTACTACATAATCATCCATATTTATAACATTCATTGTTTTTCCTACCTACAAAACATAATTGACTCAGTCTCTTACAAGATACTATGTTGGTGCTCATATGAAACATATTCAACTCAGTCAACTTAGTCTATTATATTTGGATTTCCATAAGACACATTCAATATATTTAACTTTGTTTCTTTCAATATTTTTTACCTACTTATAGAACATCGTCAACCCATTTGATGTAGTATAATAACCAACATGTATCTTTATTAATAAAGTGTATAGCTTCCCCATTTCATCATGGAACATTTGTATGTTAATGACACAAAGAAAAATTAAACTAACATGATGAGTTTTACCAATCCTAACAAACATACAAATCCAACCTTTTTGGTAACTAACTTGGATCAAAGTAATATTCATGTTACCACTAGAACTACCAACTATGAGACTCCTAATTTTTCACCAATTAATCCCTTATTTATAAAAATGGTTGAAGAAGAAAATTATCTTGAATAAATGGATGAAATTATTCATTTAATCAATTAAAATCCTCAACATAGAGGTAAGGATCATTCAGTTATATATAACATCATGATGGAACCTATTTTTAAAGATCCCCATTCACCTTCACCTAGATTTTCCATAGTATTTTGGGTAAGTCAATTAATGATTTAATCCACTCCTTTATCCTCTATAATATATCCTTATAATACTATGAAATCATCATCCATGTCTTGTTTCACCTTTATGCCATGTATTTTTACTAAGATGACTGGGGTATCTTTTAGTGGGCCTACCCAAAACATCCACAATAATACCCAATTTCATTTAAATCATAGTGGATCTACTACAAATAGTACTTATCATGCCACTACTACTTCTCAAGCTACTAACACTTCTCATGATACTACTACATCTCATTCCACTACTACATCTCATGCTACAAGTGCATCCTAATTTTTTAACACCTCACAACATATTAATGCTTCCAAAGTTACTCTACTATTCAAAATAGTGCTCAAACTAATCTAATACTATTACAAACTCTCAACCAAATGGCTAATTTTCAAACCAATAATAAAAACCAAATTATGTAGATGCAAAAACACTTATTATATATCTAAAATCAACCTTAAAATACTCAATGGGAAGCACTAAATCCTAATACACCCACCTCCCATTAGGTATGCACATGGTAACCTAATACCTCAACCCCCATTTATCAATAAAATTATTAAACATTTACAAAATGAACCCTTTGTACCTCATATTACAAACATTGACATCAAAGGTATAATTCCCACTATCACTTATATTGGATCCATATATCCTACCTTACACTTAAAAACTTTTGGAAACCTATAAAATGATTATATTAAAGTTAATACCTTCATTGTAACCAAAATCTTATCTAAAATCCTTTCTATAGATGCTCTTATTGGTATAATCAACTTAAAACCCACTCTATCACTATTTTACAAGACGTGGTCAATGTATTTGTTCAATAATTCCAAACAAATGATCTTCCTAAAAATAATATAGCTAATTTTATCAACTATAAAAAATACAATCTGAAAAGTCACATGTTTTCATTAAATAATGGAAAGTGTTGTCTAATAAAGTTGAGCATAATATGGTAGATGAGAACCTCTTCCACTTATTCACTAATTATCTTCATCATAAATTAAAATACCATTTTAGGACTATTTTCCATAAATATTTATAAGAGGTCATTAACCAAGATACATTCCAATATTTCCTTATACATTAATATAATCCTTCCCACCCTCTAATATGAACTCACATGTTTCTAGAAGATAAAAAATCACATGCAACAAATGATAGTGTTAACGATACATATGAAACCATAACACCATCCAAGATATTGCTCCAAATACTAAAATGGATCATAATCCTTCATTAAAACCTAATAACAACACTCATCTTAGTTCCTTATTACCTTAAAAATGTAACATGGATACACACAATCCCTTTACTTATCATAAATTCAAAGGCATCTTTTATGACCCTACCCATAATATCTTTTACTATTAAAAGGGACATTATGAGCATTTAATTTATGTTAAAGACTAAGTATTATTATTATAAGATGTGAAAAGGATCCTATGAAAGGTCAAGGATTATTGGAATGCTTGTGTGCATGAGTGGAATTAATCCAATTCTTCATCTTGATCATCTAGACACTTTGGGTCTATGATAGGAAAGGATGAGAAGGCATTGTGCTGACATCACCATTGCCACATGTGAATAAGTATGGGGAAGTTGATTATATGGTTGTCATCACATTATTCCTTAGTAGTTATGTGTTAGATTCAAAGACATGTGATGAAACATAGTTGAAGATATGGGCATGCAAAGTTGGCTACTCAGAAATAAATCACTAAGTATTAACACTTAGCCAAATTTGTAAAAGGGTTCAATAGAGCCAATTAATATTATTGATGAGTTAATCATTCACACATATGAAGGTTTTAAGATAAAATTATCATATGGGTCTATTCATTTTTATGCCTAGTTTTTATGCGCTAAATCTCAGGTCACGTGGCATAGTGTGACAAATGATATTCTTAAGCAAAGTAGGGTTCCACTTTGATGATGCCATATCTTGTACATATGAAGGATTCAGGAGAAGATGAATATATGGATGTAATATCCTATGTAAAAGAATATTTTGTGCAAAATTATAGGTCATGTGACTAAGTGAAATAAGAGTTATGTAAGTGGAAATATAGCCTTATAGGCATATTAAAATAGTCTCCATACTTATTAAAATATGCACAAGGTCTTATAAAGTTATCATGATTTTAAAAATATAATTTATGGACATTTTCAAAGGAAATAGATAGAAGATATGTTATGGGTTTATCAAGAGCATCTTGAAATATGGTCCACAAGTTTAAATGAGAAGGAATGAGCTCAAAATTGAATTATTTTTACTCTAAAAAAAATAGGGTTTCTCAATTAAACCATAAGGGTTTAATTTATGGCATCAAATAGGCCTTTCTATTTTGATGTTGACTGGATATAGCTAGCCTTTGTCAAAGTTGTAAAATTGACCCCTCGACCTAGTAATTACCAATTCAAGCAGTGATAAATGGACATAATATTTCCTAAGTCTTAGAATTTATATTTGTCCCATATTGATCAATGGATATCACTTAATCATACATATAATATCTAATGAAGCACAACAAAGTCAAATTGTTAAAAGGACCTCTAATTAAATATACTAGTGACAAGTGTCACAATCATGAAGCTTGCACAATAAATTTATGGTATAGTTTAAAGTCAAATAATAAATGAGAAATGAGAGGATTCCAAGTGTCTCAATAGATGGAACTAACAATAATTTATAGAAGGCATGTGCTTATTCCAAGAGTGAAATTCTCAAGACCTAAGTACAGATAAAAATTGAGCTTGTCAAAAGATCTAATGGTGAGTGGGAGATTGTTATAAGGAGATCCAATAGAGAATGTGGACTCATATGGAATAAATTTATTGGGGTTTATTGACATAATGTTAAGTTAAAGACTGATTAACTCTAAAAATATTGATGGAGATAAATCTATCCAAAGATGTAGGAAGCAATGAGATTGGATAAAGAGCTAGATGTTTAACCAAAGACATAGATATCATTCATGAATATATAAATATCAAATTAATCACAAGATATTGGAAGATGAAGATCAATGAATGTATTTTAAATTTTATAAATATAAATTTTGGAAGCTTACAAGGATGTAATGGATAGTGTAAGCCTTTTAAAGATTGATCAAATGGATGTGATTTAAAGTTGAGCAGTTTAAGTGTGGATCATCAGATCATGGCACCAAAGATAAGATCAAAGGTAAATATTTAAAGTTATGATTAGACTAATATTCAAGCATTAGAACATGTAATAACTTATATTCAAGACCTAAATCATGATAAAAAATATGATAGTGATCTATGTAACCGATGAAATCTATGTAACAAGGCATTTGCATCATAACCATAGCTCAAGATTTGCTAAATATAGAAAAATACTAGGAATCATGATGGTTGAGAATGAATTTGAGACACAAGAAATTTAAACTTCAAGAAAGTGGGTAATTTAGTCCATAATAGAGTGTGATGTGTTACATTCTAAGTGTGAACACACATAATATATGAAACTCTAGATCAGTTGCTTATATATACAACATCTAGGTTATAGGCAGAAGCTTCTTAAGTAATTCGAACTGTGTCATATATAAGAATATCTAGACATAGGTAGATGTGTAGAGAGGATTAGTTGTTAATTAATTATGTAAAGTATAAGATATAGAAACATAGAGGAGTAGATTGAAAGAGATATGAAGTGTGTTGAATAGAGATAAATATAAACACAAAGATAAAGGGGCAGAGAGGAATGAAATTACATAGAGATAATGTGAAAAGAATGAACATTTATAGATTAAAATTTTAATAGAGATCAAATCTAGATTCATTTATAAATCTATTTTGTAAATTATATTTAGAGCTCCATAGATCTAGTTGGTTAGTGCCATCAAACAAGCAGAGTTGGTTTTTAGTTAGGGGATTGGTGTCTCTTTAGGGATGATGCCCTTAAACATTATAACTAGTGAGGTCTAGTTGAAATGGTACTTAGATTGGGGATTAGTGTCTCCTTAGGGTTATTTCCCTTAAAAGTGTAACCAGTGAGGTTTTCTAGTGAGGCTTTAACTATGAGACTAGATTAGAATAATAGTTTCTAGCAGCTATTCTCACCATGGTTTTTTCCTTTGGGTTTTCCATGTATAAATTTGGGGTCATGTGTATTTGAGTTTGTGTAATATCTACTTATTTGATTCAATATGTATATATATTTTAATCTATTTTGAAATTACTTAAATAACTAGTTTTAATTGATATATTGATTCAACCCCCTCTCTTAGTATCTATTTATGTTCTAAAAATTGGTATCAGATCCCATGTTCCATGAAAAAAGATTAATAAACTCACGTAGATCTTATAATAGTAAAAACAAATGGTTAGTTAAGAAGGAACTACATCAAACAAAGAGATTCTCTTTGATGGATCATACTATGCATTTTGGAGCATATGAAAATAAGAAAGAGATCCTGATAGACTCATTGTTGATGAGTTACATGGAACCTTCACTACCTATGATATGAAAATGGGAGAAGAAAATACTTTTAGGAGATAAGCTACATTCAAATCATCTAGGAAAGCAAAAGTAGAAGCATCTACATCTAGATCTAAGGAGATTGATGAAGAAGAAGGTACCTTTGTTAGAAGATTGAAAAGAGGGTCTGGAAAGTACAAAGGTAAGTTACCCTTTAAATTATTTAACTATGGTAAAGTTAGGAAAATTTTCTACTAAATTCCCTTATTAGAAAAAGGATAACTCTAAGAAAGTAGTAGATGGTGAAATAATGAATCCCCACTATTACAAAAAATGAATTTCTTTAAAAACAAGAAAAGCTTGTATATAAGAGAAGATAGTGACTCGTTGGATTATAGTGAAAGCTCAGATGATGACCATGATTGTGCCTTTGTGGCCAAATGAAATGAATCCTTGTTCATGAAATTAGGATCAAATTCTATAGATCTAGATCAAGAAGAAGTTGAAGACTTTGATGAAGAAGAAGAAGGAGAAGTGGAACTTAAGTGTATACTCATTTGTGCTCTAGATGAGATTGATGAGCTGATAAAAGAGAACACAAGATAGAAGAAGCTTGGACAAAAAGAAATTTAAAAACTATCCAAAAGTATTGAAAGATTTGATCAAATGATAGTAAGCCTTAAGACTCAAGCTGAAGAGGATACAAGAATAAAAGATGTAGTCAAAATTAAACTACAATTCAAATTTGATGACTGTATGAGGCTAGAAGTAGAGATAGTGGCTTTGAGAAAATATCTTGAAAAGGATAAAGAACAATTGGAAAAAATTCTAAAGATAAAAGGATAATCATACATTATTGATGAATTGATCAACTCTCAAAATCCATCAAAAGGTAAATTTGGTCTTGGTTATGAAAAATGGAAAATTCCCTTGACCAGTACATCTTCTAAGTTATATGAAAATTTCAAAGTAGAAGAATTAAGAGTAAAGAAAAGGAATTTATCTAGAGATATAAAGACAAATAATAGCACTACTGATGAGAAGAAGGGTAAAGGAGAAGAGAATCCTAAGGAATGGAAAAAGAATAATGAGTCCATCTTTGTAAACATAAAGAAGATTCAAAAGACAAAGGCAATTGATCCATATGGTTACACAAGAGTGAGAAACTTGAAGAAGCCAAATTAAAGAATAACTCCCCATCTTACACAAGGAAAAGATATGACCAGATATTCCTCATCTTTATATGCTTATTTTTATAGTTTGAATCATTTTTGTCATAAAGATAGTAATTGTAGATTTGTACCTATAATGAGAACCAATTTTGTAAGAAAAAAATCATTTACACCCTTTTTATATACAAATTTAATGTGTTATAGTTGTAATAATTTTGGTCACATAGCTAAATATTGAATAACAAGCTTTGTAATATCAAAGTGTAAAGTAATAAGAAAGGCATGCCTCTTAGTGTGAACAAAGGTTCACAAGTCTTTTATAAAGATAAAAATAAGACATATAATAAACCTAAGCATGTATGGAAAATGAAAGATCAAGCCAATGCTATAGATGTTGGAGAATGTCAGGAGATTTTAATGTCTTCTCATGTTGAGAATGAGAAGACAAAGCTCAAGGATAAATCTAAGGTGATGATAGATTATAGTTTTGATGTATGTACAGATTCAAGTGAACACCCTATTATTACTAAGCATGTTTCATACATTAAACATCAGTATTTTATGCCTAGTGATGAGAGTATGAGTTAAAAGGAATATGCATTAGATGAAAAGGTATGTCTTGAATCTATATTGTCTCTATGTATTATTAGTCTAATCACAAAATAAAAGGATAATAGTGTAATGGATGAACATGTTACTTGTATCAAGCCTAACAAGAAAAAGAAGAATAGAAAGCACAAGATGAACAATAAGGAGAAGGAATATGAGGAGTTATGGGAAACTCTTGGTTTCACATTGTTATAGGACATTGTGAAGTAAGGTATATATATATATATATATATATATATATATATATATATATATATATATATATATATATATATATATATGATTCTTAAGAGACCCCTTTTTAGTGGAGAAACAAGTGATGCCTACTATAAATGAGAACTCAAGTAGGTTGTGATGATGACTTGATCAAACCAAGTCAAGTGGTGTGTATGCATTATTTATAGGGGAAAAATGAATGCTTAAATATGAAATAATGATATTTTTGGAGTACATCTCATATATATATGGTCTATAGATTCATTTGGCATAAGGTTTCTAATGTAAAAAATCCTTGACATTGTGTATCTTGGGTTGTGCAATGAGTTAGGTCACCAAATTTTAAGAACATGTGTTAAATGAAGTTATGGTATGCTATAAGTAGTCCCTTGATGCAAATATGGATTGTGAAGTTAGGGGAATCTAACTTAGATAGCATGAATAACTTGAGAAGATATGCATAGTGGAAGTGGGAGCTAGATTGTTCAGTCTATCATGATTAAGAAGGCTCAGAGTAGAGGAGCTTTGTAATTGGTCAAGTCTTTTGATTAGAAGAATATATAGTTGAGAATGAGAGAGAAGGATAGTAAGCCTATATGGAAACTCCTACACTATATACTAGTGATAGAGCATAATTCCAGTAAGAGGATCAAAAAGATTTATTAATCCCTAGATGAAGAAGAGAAAAGGTAACTCGGGTATGTATGTAGTGTAATTTTGTAATGAGTTAATGGTTGTAGATTCTTAGACAAACTCATTTATCTGATAAAGGGTGAAAAACATTTAGATAAATAATCATAAAGATTCCCTTTGCCATTTATTTCAAAAGGGGAGAAAAAGTGCAAATGCTCTCTTTAGGAGAAGAAGAGAAAAATGCTCTCTACAGAAGTTTGGAGAAAAAGTACAAATGTCAAAAAAGAAACAGAGTAAGTGTCAAGTTGAGTTTATGACAATGTGCCATTTATTAAGGGTGATAATTTTTGGTACGAAAAACCTCATTTCAAGTTCATCATAAGCCAATGCAATTAATTCTAGATAAATTAAAAATTATTAGAAGATTAGAACATCTAGTTTACCATCAATGACAAAGGGGGAGATTTTTGGAAATATGATTGTCATTGATGTCAAAAGGGAAATTATGAGCATGTCATTGATGTTAAATATGGAATATTGTGTTTAAATTATGTGTAAAGGATCCTATAAAATGTCAAGGATGATTGGAATGCTTGTGTACATGAGTGGAACTCATCTAATTCTTCATATTGATCATCTAGACACTTTGGATTTATGATAAAAAAATATGAGAAGGCATTTTGCTGACATCACCATTACCATGTGTGAACAAGAATGGGGGAGATGGTTACATTGTTATGATCACATTATTCCCTAGTAGTTATGTGCTAGATTTTAAGACATGTGATGAAGCTTAGTTAAGGATATGGGCATGCAAAGTTGGCTACTCAAACAAAAATCACTAAGTTCCAACATAGCCAAATTTGAAAAAGGGTTCAATAGATCCAATTAATCATATTTATGAGTTTATAATTTTCACATATGAATGTGATAGGACAAAATGATCATATGGGTCTATTAATTTTTATGCCTAGTTTTTATGCAATAAATCTTAGGTCACACGATGTAGTACAACAAAAGATATGTTTGAGTAAAGTAAGTCTCCCAGGTATTTTGATAGTGTTTTCCAACACTTACTCAAATTTTTAGGTTCCAAGATAAAGACAAGTAGCCACTTTGATGATAGCATATCTTGCACATATAAAGGTTTCAGAAGTAGATGAATATATGGATAGAATATCCTATGTAAGAGGATCCTTTGTTAAAAATTATAGGTCATGCAGCTAATAATAATAAGAGTAATGCAAGTGAAAAGTTAACCTTATATGCATATTTAAATTATCTCCATACTTATTCAAATATACAAAATTTCTTACAAAGTTGTCATGATTTCACAAAGATCATTTACGGAAATTTTCAAAGGAATAAGATATAATATTTATTATGGGTTTTATAGATCATATTGAATATATGGTCCACAAGTTCAAATGAGAAGGAATGATATCAAAATTGAATTATCTTTGCTCTCAGATTAAATAAGGTTTCTTATTTAAAACTTAAGGGTTTAAGTCATGACATAAAACATGTTTTTCTATTTTTATGTTGATTAGATATATCCAAGATCTGATAGCTTAAGTTATAACTTAAGCCTTTGTCATCATTGTAAAACTATCCCATCAACCTAATAATTATTAGCTTGAGTAGTGATCAATGGACTTAATATTTCCTAAGTTTTAGTCTTTATATTTATCCTTGCTTTATCAATTACTATCACTTAATTATACATAGAATATCCAAAAAAGTGCAGTAAAGTCAAATCATCAAAAGGACCTCCAAGTAAACATGCTAGTGATAAGTATCACAATCATTAATCTTACATAGTAAATATATTATCTAGTTTAAACTCAAAATGTCAATGATTAATGAGAGGATACCAAAAGTCTCAACAATGGGAACATACAACAATGTAAGGCACACACTTATACCAAGTGTCACATTTTTGAGAGATAATGATAGAGCTTGTCAGAAAATCTAATAGTGAGCAAGAGATCATATAAAGGAAATCCAATAGAGTGTGTGAACTCATAGGGAATAAAGTGATCGAGTTTTATCAACATAGTGGAGAGTTAAATATTGAGCAAGTCTGAGAAGATCAATGGATCGAAAGCGATCCAAAGATGCAGGAAGTAATGAGATGGGATAAATATCTCAACATTTAACCAAATATAGAGATATCATTCATGCATCTATGGATATTGAATTGATCATACGATCTTATATTAGGAAGATTGATAGACACATTTTAAAGTTGACAAAGCTAAAATTTAGAAGCATACAAGTATCTAATGGGTAGTGTAATCCTGTCAGAGATTGATCAAATGGATGTGATTTAAAGTTGAGAAGTTTAAATGTGGATCATCATATTTTGGTGCCAAAGATAAGATCAAAGGTCTAGATTTAAATTTATGATCAAAATAATGGTTAGGCATTAGAAAATGTAGGAACTTATAATCAAGACTTAAATAATGACACAAATAATGAGATTGATCAATGTAATTGATCAAATCTATATAACAAGGAATGTGCATCATAAACAAAGCCCAAGATTTACTAAATATAGAAAAATACCAAGAATCATGATGGTAGATCATTAATTCAAGATGTGGGAAACTTATAGCTCAATAAATTGGGGAACTAAGTCTAGAATAGAGCATGACGTGTTACAATTTGAGTGTGAACACATAGAATATATGGAACCCTAGATCAATTTCTTATACATATGAAATTTGGGTTATAGGTATAATCTATTAGATCAATTGGAATTGTGTCAAACTGAATAATATCTAGACATAGGTATACATGTAGAGAGGATGAGAAGCTATTGATGAATTATGTCAAACATAAGATATAGAGACATAAAGGATCAGAGTGAAAGATATATGAAGTCTGTTGAATAGAGATAAATATAGACATCGAGATAGAGGGGTGGAGAGGAATAAAGGCACATAGAGATAATGTGTAGAGAATGAATAGTTAAGATTAGACTTGTAACAAAGATCAAAGATAGATTTATTTATGAATCTATTTTATAAATTAGAGTTGGATCTCGATAGGTCTAATTGGTTGATGCCATTAGACAAGATGAGTTAGTTTTCAATTATGGGATTAGTGTCTTCTTAGGGTTGATGCCCTTAAACATTGTAACTAGTGAGGCTCAATTGAGTTGGTGCTTAGATTGGGTATTAGTGTCTCATTAGGGTCAATTCCCATAAAAGTGTAACTAATGAGGTTTGCTAGTGAGGCTTTGAACTATGAGGATAGATTAGAACAGTAGTTTCTAGCATCTATTCTCGCCATGTTTTTTCCCTTTGGGTTTTCCATGTGTAAATATTGTGTCATGTGTATTTTAGTTTGTTTGATCTCTACATATTTGATTTGATCTGCATATATATTTTAATCTATTTTAAAATTACTTACATAACTAGTTTTAACTGATATATTGATTCACCCCCCTCTCAATCTCTATCTATGTTTAAAAAATCTTGACCCTATACATCCTATGAAACATTGTTATGATCCAAACAAATTTAGTTGGTTTCATGCAATTTGGGGTGATTCACATGAACCTTATTTCTAATTAATAAATATTTCTATGGACTTTCTCTTTGGACACAACATTTACCATGAATCAATTATATGTAAACATCAATAAAACTATGGAATAACACTTAAGTCACATGAAACCAAAACTAAAAATGAAGCCTTAAATCAATCCAATGCTCATCTAGCTATCTATAAATATCATCTTCTTAACCATTAAGATAACACCAACCAACCCACCCCTACCACCAATAATATTGATAGTAACATATGTCCTAACACCAATGATCAGAATGTGGTCAACATGAATAATATGAGGAGATTAGTTTCTTATAATGAACCATATCCATCCTATTACCATAAAAATTCTTTGATGTTCTGCATTGTTAAAGACATATAACCATCAAATCTAGTAGAAGTGGGGAATGTGGAACCAAAAAACACACAAGTATCACCTCCAACAACTTGAATTGACCATACATATCATACTATTGAAACAAGTTCTACTTCTCCTCCAAATAATATACCTCAAGTATATATCCCTCAAACTTCACATCAAATTTGAACCTTTCAAACACAATAAACACTTAACAACATGTATACATCACCTAAGATAGATATATCAACCTAGTCCAACCAAACCTAAACTAAATATACCTTATCAACACAAATTTAATTATTCATCCAACCCCCCTTCAATGTATTTATTACAACATTATGCACCATTATCAAATAATCCTCTAAAAGGTTATCATGAATGCAATCTTATAGCAAAATTTCCCATCTTCCATCCCAAATTCATTTATTATAACTTATGTGAACTTTCCCTAATCATCATAATTGACTAATGCAATTATTATTTGAAATGAACATCCCTCATCCTCCACCCATGGTTCAAGAAGATACATAATCTAGATCTTAAGATAACATTCTCCAATAATGTGAGGAGATGTTTATCCATGATGATGAAAGGGTTGACACTTTTATTTCACTCAAACCTCTTATCTCTTCCATGATTCCTAATGAAATATTGCTTCATGTGGATGACGCTCCCCTCTTTATTAAAATTTAAATAGGAGAAATCCAATTTAAAACATGCCTTAATTTATGAAGGATCATGCACATGTGTTACTTCTGTTGATTTTATTAAATCACTTAGATATTATAAATGTAATATTCAATACACATAAAGTACATTCCAAGGATATGATAGAATATAAATGCCTCCTCTAGATTGTGTTTGGCTTCCTATCATTATCTCTCCTATCATTATTCATGTGAAAGTTATGATATTTAACTTTCCACTTTCTTATAATATATTACTCAGTCAACCTTGGACACATCATATGAGATTATTTCCCTCAACTACATGCCAATGAATTAAGCTTCCCCATAATTATTTTATCTATAATATTCAAGGTGACACAAACCTTTATAATTTTGAATAATTCAAAGAATGAGGTGTGTTCAAAATAACCACCATTGAACCTTTACCTAGCATTCCATTTTGTGAGTCTAAACATTTAAATTATCCTATCAACTATACTTGAGGTTATCATGGTCATCATGAATAAATAGGAAACATCCTTCCTAGACTTAGATGATGATGAACTAGATGAGATGAGCATAAATATCAAAACTTCAAATCTTTCTCCTAACATCATTTCTCAATTACCTCCTTCTCTCTGACCTCATTTCCATCAAAAACCTTTAGATGAACTACCAATTACCCTAAATAAAACTATAAATTTTATTCACCATGATTATTCATATAATAAAATAATTAACACATGTACCATTGATTTATATACATTTGAATAAGATGAGGAATATTCTCTATATGACCCATTTTTATCCAAGTTCATTCACGTTGAAAATGTAGAGGTACTTAGATATTCTTCTTCTTTATTTTAGTCTCTTAGTGCTTTTTATATCATTCTTTCTCTTATAGTACCTAACATTAGTTTTTTATATATTTTTCATTGGTTAGAGATGAAGCACAAAATTACTACACCTCTAATCATTATTGAACCTCTAAGGAGTATGCTTATGGATCATGCCATGACAAGACCTTATAAATTTTCTAGATATCATGATCCTTTAATTTTACTTCTTCCTTAGATGTTATCCACTCCACTTTGACCCATTTCAGAAATAGACATACATAAATATGATAATAGTCAATATTCTACTCTTACTTCTTCCTTTCTTGGTGATGGTCTTCTACCATTTCCTAAACTCAATCCTTTACCAACATAATGGACAAATGAGACCTAATTTGATATCCATAGAGTTTTTGGTCATTAGACCAATTATTTTCATATAAATTAATAGCATCAATATTATTACTCAAAAAATTGAATTATTATACCTCCACCATCTACTAACTGACACATTTTTGTCTTTCATGGTATATGGAACCATTCTTCAATTAATTTCCAATAGATGATGTAATGCATCGACACATTACACCCAACCATAATACGACACTTAAAAAGTATATACCTAAAATGGGGAAGTATATTTCCTTTGGCATAAGTTCACTACACACCATACCAATAGATTTTGAGTCCTTCAATAGCATATTCAATATCTTCCATGACCTATGCCTTCATTGGCTCAACCTCACTCTCTAATTCATATATGGACAAAGGCTTCTCCTTCCCTATTTCCTATATATCCTCATAAATTTAAAGACATTTGTTACATTCTTATCATTTATTATCTCACATAGAAGGTGCCTCATGAGCATCATTAGTATTATACCACACCTACTTTTTCTATAGAGATGACATGAAAGGATTTCTTCTCACACCTTTTTGTGAAGATTGATGAGACTCTGATTAATGTTAGAATGTAGCTATATAGGTATGTATCACATGTTATGGATTATATTTGTAGTGAGATTTATCACTATTTTTGAGCACATCATGGTGTTCTATCACATTATTTCATGATTCAACCTTGATTTATGCTTATTTATATATTAGATATGTTGATTTTCATTTTTCATTGGGTCTCATCTATATACATATTTATTTTTATTTTATGTATTATATTTATATGATTTTTACCAACTTATATTCATGGCTTATAATTATTTTCACATGGATTTATTTTTATCTCTTTATACATTTATGATTGCTTGTTATCTCCAATTCAAACAAACATGGTAATTATTGTGACTTGGTTATTAAACCCACATCCCCATTATGTCATGTATTTATCATATGATCAATTAAGAAACATAATTGTCATTGTATCACTATATAAATAAATATATTTTGATCTCCATATATCCCATTTATTTTCCCTCTCATATTAAGCACACATATGGTTGAGATTTGAGATCACATACTAGCTTATAGGAAAACCAAAAAATTTAGTCAAACATATCTCTAGATATATTACTTCCTATAACCAAAACCCAAATATTATTTGTGTGTGACAATTTTGTAATTCATGTTTTGTTATACACAAAATCCATAAAAAATTAAAATCCAAATCATTTTAAACAAAAGGCAAAAATAAAAGTCAAAAAGTTAATATCACAACAAAATATGTGATTTTATTCTATCCTTAATCAAATCTCAAACTCTATAGTTGGCCTCATAATAGAGCAGAGGTCTATTGAGATATGGTAGGATAGTATATTATGAGAGGAAAACTCAAAATTATCTATTGTGCTACCTAATTTCTCATGCAAGTACCCAATCTTCATAGTAGACCGATGGCTCTATAAGGGGTCCTAAGGAATAGGGAATATGTTGTGGTAAGTTAGGTCCATTTTTATTTTTTTGTATATGTAACCTTCATGAATTTATCTTAGTATTTCACTTATTTTCCCATAAATTTTTGTGTCTTTAGTGAACAAATATATTTTACATTTGTGGATCACTAAACTATTAGTGCATTCCTATATTCTTAGTATGCCTCAAGTACAATAAGGTTTTACAAATGCATATGTCATGACTATTTCATTCCCTTAATTCACTAAAACAATCCAAATATTACTAATTGATGGATATACTTTGTTAATTGATCATAATCCTAGATTTATTCCATTTGTGATTTATAGTATAATACCTTTGATAGGACCATGAATTCATCACAAATTTATCCTTATTCCCTAATAGTCATTCCTTATTCCACCTCATTGGTGTTCCCTTTGTGAGTTATAATGTAATACCATGGATAGGATCAATAATTCCTCATAACATATTTTTAAACACTTATATACCATTCCTCACACAAATAACTATCATTTTTTTTTCATTTCACATGATTTCCATTTTATTATAGAATTTTCATACTTCCCATCTTGGTTTGGTATGATTTACCTTTTTTAAATTTGGTGCAAATACTTTTCAGACATTTTATTTACCATTTCTTCCATTTTATTACAATTTTTTCATACTTCACATATTGATTTATTATGATTGACCTTATTTTAACATGGTACAATTAATTTTAGACACTTGATTTAACACATTTTCCATTTTATTACAAATTTTTCATACTTCCCATCTTGATTTAATATTATTTATCTTGTTTTGGTTTGGTGTAATTGTTTATCTCATGTTTTCCATTTTATCACAACATTTTCATACATCCAATTTTAACCTAGTATGATTTATATTGTTTTAATTTTGTATTTTTTTATCTTCATTATTAAAAACATTTATGATTTACTAGATTTTCATCATATGTTTTACACATTTCCAATTGTGATTTAATGTGTATTACATTTATGAGTATTTACTTACTTTTTCAAATCTTACATTTTATTTGCAGCCATGCATTGTGTCTCAAATTAGGCTAGAAAAGAAATCAAACATCATATATTTTCCCATAGAATATACATCAAAACTAAAAAATCATGTCCTATAAGTAAAATAACTACATACATCCATACATACATGATACAAATATAAATCATAAACAAATTAATTTCTACATCCATATAAATCAAGAGTTTATTTATCAAAAAAAAATATATAATATTGATATTGTTGAATACTATTATATCAATGTGTAAAAGTATAATATCAAATAACTCTACAGGTGTGGTCCATCATGCTTATTTTATTGTCGAGCCACACTACCCATAGATGTCTATAACTGACCCCTTTAAATAGTTTGATGTAATAAGGTAGTCTAAGATCTAATACCATCAACTTGACCCTCTAGATTGGCCACTTGGTCCTACACACATCTAATCTCTATAATGGAGGCCATATGAGTAGCTCATTCATAGGCCAATTCCTACCATGCTTGTCTTTCTCCATCTCCAAATCTAGTGGGTAGTTATAGCCTATCCCATCATGTATATATCTCTTTGTCCACCTCTCCAAACAAGATAAACAAAATAGCATATGTTGGGTTGAATGGTACAACATGATCCTCCATGGTATTAGTATCATAACGTAATATAACTACATCTAAAATATCATGGTGTACAACTTGAACTACTACACCTCATCTAAACTCCTCCTCAGTAGTATCTATAAATTAAAAACCAAGTGTACATTAGATATAATATATACCCAAATATCTAATGCATATATCAACATAAATAAAATATAAAACAAAACATATAGTGACATATTCAATACTCAAAATACAAATAATTACCTACCAACACCAATGTCACCAACCACAGTCTCACCATTAGAATGACCACATAACACTTTTATTGTAGTTTGCCTCTGAGTAGTTTAAAACCATAGATATATCACCCATGCATGTCAATGACCTCTCTAAATCCATATATCTATAGCCTATTTATTTTTAGGTTGTAGCATGTGTCATAGGGTTTCCATATGCAGCTACTACCTCTAGCCTCCCTTGAACCATAAAACAAAATCTCTACCTCATTTATGGTAGTGGGAGAGCCTTAATTACTATTTTGTCTCACTAGTAACCACATCCTTTATCCTTTCTCTTAATATCAACCATCTCCACATCTTCCATATCTCTCTCCTTAGCCTTCGATCAAGATACTCTATATTGTTATGTCTGACCTATCCATGGCCTTGCTCATCGTGGCTAAATCATATTTATCTCCACTAGTGCTCTTACACCACCTCTACCCCTCATATCCCTAGCATGTCATTCCAAAAACTCTATCATTACTATAAGATCAACTAGATGTGGTATGCCAAACTATCTAGGAATAAGAACTATAGGGCGTGTCTTTACCCACTAGGTATAGTACCTAGTAATGTGGGCACAACCTAAGATAATAACAATATTAGACCAATATGTCCCACTCACCTCAATATATGTAAAATATTTCCATATAACCTCACCATCTATGATTATTTTTAGTGGTGGATTATAAGCACATCATGTATCACATGGTCTTATCACCACCTAATCACACGATGTAGCCTATCATCCAAAACAAAGGGAAACCCAATTGGTTGGTACATCAAGAATGCCTCATTGATCTATTTACTCAACAAAATTATAGTCCCCATGGTATTTTTACCTTTAGACAACATCTCATACATATCATGCACTAGTTACACCCAAATAACTAAATCCAGGTCATATAGAGTGCCCTATTACATAATCAACTGACACAAGGCCACCACATATAGAGGGACCTTCCCATCTAACTTTTGAAAAAGTTAACACAATATCATAGGCCCTATAACATCCTTCCATATTTCCAAAATGGTCAATATGAAAACATCAAACAAGTGTACTTGTAAACCAAAAAAATATCTCTCTAACCTTATTTTCTAGAAAGCTAAGTCTTACCTCTCAAGCATATACTCTAGGCCACCCCAAATCATATGAATACCTATGATGGGTAGTCCCAATATAATATAGACATTTTCCAATGTGATCCCCACCTCTATAGTATCGCATTCCACCTTCCACTAGAAAGTGTTGATTAGTCACTCCCATGCTCTAAGGAACATGATTATTAAGTCAACACTTAGGGGGTTCTAACACATCTCCATAATGCCTTCAAACCCTAGAGAAGCCATTTATGCAAAATCATCATAAGATACTCTCTCCATAAATTCTATTAACCATGTTGCATCCACTGGGCACCAAAATCATAATCACCTCTATAAAATGCCAAATAACATAGAATGTTTTAGATATTGATACAAAAATCATTAAAATACATTCTAAAACTATTAAATTTTAATAATTAACTAATTTAAAAATATATTCTTTCTATTTTCTCCCTTTTTTCCTACATAGTTGACCACTTTATATTGAGTCAGCTCTGTTAGCCTACATAGTTGGCCACTTCATACTAAGACAACCCTATTAGCCTATGTAGTCAGCCACATTATACTATATCATACCTATCATCCTACATAGTAGGACACTTTTAAATAATTTAATGAAGTCAATTTACATAATCAACCACTATAATTCATCCCTCTTACCCATTTATGCAAACTAAATCAGCCCTCTCTTACATAATCAACACATATTTTTAAACTATGTTAGTGACCCTCTTGTAGACCTATATCAACCAATATATATTAAGTTGGAACTTTACCCTTCCAGCTAGAATCGGCCCTCTACTATTCTATCATCCATATAGAGTAATACTAAATCAACCCTTTTGACCAACCTTCACCATTTTAATTAAGTTGGTTGGGCTGACTCTATTCACCAATGGAAAATATTTTTATAGTATTTACCATAAATACCATAGGCATTTATGCTCATACTACTACTTACCCATTAACCTTCTTAATTCCTACTCTACCTAAAAATTTCCTATGGCCAATTCCACTACATAATCTTCCCCTAATGTCTAATTTTTAAAAAACTAGCTTAATTTTCAACAAAAATTACCAAAAACTTGAATTTAATACATGAATTACTTGAGTTTCACCCATCATTAATGTTAATGTCCTCTAACTCATGATTTCCATCTCCCCATTTTCATCACTCTCTATGCTCCTCTAGGTCTGTTAGATCTTTGTTTTCTTTGAATCAAAAAAATAAAATTGAATTAATTTTTACCCTATTTATATTTACCATTCAAAATTTTTTACCTATGAACTATTTACCACTAGATTCTAAATTTTTCTCATAACTTTATTTCTAATAGATCTTTTTCCAAACTATAAGATATTATGGAATAGTAACCTCATAGAGAATTTTTTCACAACCATATGTATTTTTGCAAAAAAGACAACTTTTACCTTATTTTATAGGTTCACATAATGCTCCATACATTAGATGCCTCTCCATCTCTCTCAAATTATTTCTACTCTATAGTAATAATTTAAGTAAATGTATTTTTTTTTTCAATTTGTTCCTTTTAATTATCTTATTTTATCTATATTGTAATTTATTTAGCTCAATGTTATTTGTTGCTATGTTATTTTATTGAAGTATCATCTTGTGTTACAACTACATGAACATGATGATCTTTGAGTGGGGCATATTTATACACACAATATTTTTAAACTTTATCAATTGATAATTCTTTCTCTTTTACAAGAACCCACCAAGTCTTAAACTCTCTAAGTTTATACCTTAAAGGGTGCATTGAGAAAGGGGTAAGTAGGCCTTTGGTGATTTGCAAGATTGTTGTTCCCTATAACTCCACTTAAAACCAATACAAACCCTTATTGTATATTTTATTAATATTTTACACCTACCTTACACTCCTCTCTAAATAATTCACCACCTAAGACAAATACATTTTTACCACCTTTCTAAATATAGTCAATTAGGTCATGTTAGTTCTGGGAATTGAGCATGTTATGGGACTAAGTTTGCCCAGTTGACTTAGTTTGGGAATTAATGGCTTTATTTCCTAACTAACTAGGTCAATTAGTCTAAGTAGATAAATTAAAATTTTGAAAGGTTTTAAGGCAAAAATTAGGCTATATATACACATCCTTCATTCTATTTCTAATAGAGATAATAATTCATTTTTAGTTCTTTATCTTCTTATCCACCATTCTAATTAAAGAGTCATTTCTCAGGGTCTTATACTTCTTGAAGAAGAATATTATCTTATGGAAGTGTCTTGGATGCATATGAGAAGTATTTTATCCTATATATGACATATATTTTCAATATTCATGAACCACAACAACCTCTTGCAAAGCACCATTGACTGAGGGAGAGATTGAGACTTGGCAAGTTCATCTTGAAGTTAAGTATTCCTGACTCTTACTCTTATTTTGATAGAAGATAGATTTACATGTATAATGTATAATTAATTTATTTTCATTCCTTACTTAGGATTACCTATTCATTTACTTTATTAAATTTATATTGTAATGTTTATTATTTATGTGTATCCCCCATTTGTGCCACAAGCTTTGGTGAACACTAGATTATATTTACATTAATTTTTTATTGCTTTGAAATAACAAGACATAACTTAGTTTATTATGATGTGTTGATTGAATAGAGGATTTTTAATCCTTTCCATCCATGTTATATGATAATATATCCCTTAGGAAGGTTTAGCAGATCCATATTGGTCATGACCCTAATGATCAACGTATTGCTAGTGGTATAATTAGTTGATTTATCTTCTCTGAGCTGAGATTAATTTTTAGATCAGTTTGAATTTTGATTTCATACATAATATAATTTATTAACACCATTCAATAATATGTTAATAATATTATATGGACATAGATCCATGGGTTAGGTAGAGTAATAAAAAACAAAATATTCATGAAAAGAGATAAGGAACCTTATCACGATCCCTAAAAAGAACTTCCTTAACCCTAGAGTCCTTATGTTTTATGTTTGAATCCATTGGTATAACTCCCAAATCTACCTCTTTATTAATATATGGGGGAGGAACAATAACATTAACATCAATTGAATATGAAGCTAGGGTATAAATGTCATTGGCATCTTTGCCAATTCTTTCAAAATCTAAATCTCCTAGTAGCGAATCATGGGATTTTATGCCACTATTTTTTCAAGATAAAATCAAGGGTTATATTTTTTATCCACATAAACAACATAATTATCTATATAAACATCACTCTTAAACTTACTAGTTTGAGGAACACTTTTCTAATTATTATTAATATTGTTACCATTTCTATTTAACATAGGGAAGTTATTCTTAAAGTAACCATAATTTTTAATGATAAAAAAAGAATTAAGATCACCTAGACCATTAATCATATAGGTTGAAAAATCATATTTAACCTTAAATATTAGGGTTTTAAGGAAAAACTATAATGGATCAAAGGATATCAAAACCCTAGCATGGATTTATTTTAGGGATCTTTTTTTATCTTCTATCCTTAGTACTTTTCCAATTAGTTTAAGAGCTTGGGGGAAAAAGTTCAATAATTGATCAGT
Source organism: Torreya grandis (assembly GCA_037957365.1). Lineage (NCBI taxonomy): Eukaryota > Viridiplantae > Streptophyta > Pinopsida > Cupressales > Taxaceae > Torreya > Torreya grandis. Next base: position 667,051 of record JARHVA010003540.1, read on the forward strand.
ACATTCTCAATGTCAACCCATATAAGATAGGATTTTAACACAATATCACTACAATAAACATCAAGATTCAATGGAATTGACATAAACATAGATTGAACTACATCCATAATAAATTGCATATTACTCTTCTTTGCATATTTTAACTTTTAAATAGGAACATGAACATTTTTTTTGATTACATAACATGCCATAATTTCCTCACTAAAATCATCTAACTTCTATTTTATATGGAGTATTGCATTTTGGTTAATTAATTATGGGCCTAATTTATTAATTAAATTGATTTTATAAGGGTCCTCGGGATGTTGTAATCTAGACTTTAATATTTTTTTGTTATTCTAACCAAGTCTAAACATAGAATGTTCATTATGTGTACCTAGTCTAGAGTTTGCATTTAAGGCTTCATGGATATAAATATTTTAATTTTTATGAACCTGATAAGTCTTAGTCTATTCTATAATATGTTTCAAAGTACACTAGAAGTTTTACTTTTTAGGCTATTTTGCTTTAGGTTTATACAAATGTTTTGATAGTCTCAAAAATTTTGCAATCTTTTCTTTATTAATCTGGTCCATATCTACATTTCATCAATGTAAAATGGCTTAAAATTCATATATTTTTTTTTCTAGACTTAGTCATTTTATTCTTATTGGGTTGGTTGGCTTGAAATTTGAAAAAATGCCTATTTTTAGTATTTAATCTTATACCATATTGCCTTAGTAATTTTTGGGAAATGTTTAAAATTGATTTCTAATGGATATTATCTTTTTTTAAAGATAAAAATAAATTATTCTCATACTCCCCCTACCCCCCTCCCCACACAAGAAAGTGAGGAGCTACCAAGTGTTAGTCACTCACTTCCTCAAGCCTTTTTAGGACTTAATCTTTTTTTACCAAGTATTTCAGCACCTAGATAAGAAAGATGGTGCCAAGTGTCCAAATATTGATTTATCACTTCATTTATTCCTTTAAAAATTAAAATCATGCCTCCAACCTCATGAATGCCCAGGATGATAACAAGTGTTACAATCTAGTATCCTCACTTAATCATGGCTTATAGATCTATGAGCCCAAACCAAATACATTGCAGATGCATATGATCATGCCATGTGGCATAATCCTACTTCACCATGGCCTTGAGAGAGTCCATGTACTTATAATCAATAAATAATCTCTCTTATGCATAAGAACATGTTACATGGTGAGATTATATATCCATGCTCCCTAGGGATGGTCCATATGTTTCAAATCCTTTAGCAAGGCCCCAAATAAGTGAGATCTTGAAAAGTCTCAATATCTCACCTCACCAAGACTATAGAGGCAAATGATTTAGGTGGACACTCAATTATTCCCTAGATGAGTGAACCACTGCCATGTGTAATGAACCTTCCAAATAGATGACATGATAACATCTATATCAACATAACATGAGGTTAAATTCAATATCCATTTGGCTCATCAAGACTATAAAAAATTAATATTCACACTATTTGAACTAAAGTCTTTAATTTTTCTTAAGTCTATTAATTTTTGGGCCCATATCTTCTCTTAATTATCTTAAATTGACAATGTTTATACACTTTTATAGTTATAAGTAGTCATTTTATCTTCAAAATGGATTAATTTGGTTGTATCTTTTACACAAAACCCCTTTTTAATCATTAATTATATGAGATTTAAAATTTTATTTTTAAACTTTTGGACTTAGTCACTTTATATTAAAATTAAGTGAATTTAATTCTAATAGCTACCTTTTATTTGAATTCTAATGACTAGTTTCCAGCTAGTTATTTGAATTCTAACTAAGCATGACCAAATGATCATTTTTGTGGATATCAATGACACTTTTCCACCCAAATTCAATTCAATAGAATAAAATATATAACTTTGTCTTGATCACACACGGTCACTTCTACATAGACTGTGGCCAATTAAGTGCTTTGATGAGTGTCAAAATAGTTGGAGTTGCCCAAATTAAATTCAGAGATCCTAAGTATACAATGAATCCCCATTTATGATTAATGAATTGTCTTGTCAACCATAAGTTTTTTGAGTTGATTTGTTATTACTTATCATGTATAGAATGGTTGGATTCCCTCTATTTCCACAACTACTTCATTTTTAGACTCTTGCACCTTTTTTGTCTTATGTTTGTGCCATGTAGGCCAAATAGAGACTAGTTTACTTAAAGGGACTTATCTACTCAATATAATAAGATATATTTCCTTTACAAAGTGGGATAATCTTTTATTTATCCCTAGACTCTCATTTTTTGTTTTTTATCTATATTAGATTAAATTTAGAGTAGTTTAAATCACATTCAGTTGCTCAAGTTTTATCTACACTGCATGTTCATCATTTACTTCTCTTAATTTATGAACTATTGAATCTAGATAAAATAAAAGTGCTAACCAACAAGGGTTTTCATTAATAAATTATAATGAGCTAGTCATTCTATGCATAAAATATACTAAGTTTATTTCATAAGTCTTGAATTGTATTTTAAATGGACCTCTTATATGGAATAACTTGCATCGACCAACTAAGGTATCCAGTATGCTATGGTCTAGTAACCAATACATTATGGAATATATATTTAAGCCTACTTAATTTTAATATAGGTGGAAGGGAAGAGGGTAATCATCATAATTTGAGTCTTATCTCTCCTCCACACTCTATTGATTTCCTAAAACACACACCAACAAAATTGGTGCTAAAATGAAGGTAAATTGGGGTTATTTTAAACTTTGTCATTTGATTTGGTATTTTACCTATCCTACATGTTTTACATAATTTGTTTCATGTTTAAAATGCACACCAATATAATTGGTGCTAGAAGGATGGAATGAATGTGACTATATCATGAGAGATATTATTTCTTAATTCTTTCATATTGTTCTTAAGACTTTGTCAACTCAAGGCATGTTTACAACACACACCAATAGAATTTTATCCAAGAGGGTGTGAACAGGAGTATATTTTGAGAGATATTATTTAATAATTCTTATAAACCATCCTTCATGATTTTCCAACCTATTGTATGCTTAAAATTCACACCAATATTTCAACACTAGAATAAAGGGTCAAATAAGATATTATATTATGTTTATGACTAATTTTGGTATTTTTGATAATTTTAAACCTTTTTTGTTCCTAGAAAACAAATCAATAGGCTTCAGATTCACATATGGTGTTAGCTTTGCTTGGTGGAAGTTTTTACCCTATGAAAATTCTAGGGCCTACTCATGACTTGCCCAAAATCATAATAATTTTTTTTATAAGTATAAACATGGTGGGATTGAAATGGATAAGGATCACATCCATGAATTTAAATAGGCCATTATCCAAACATATATCCAACATGAGGATTGTTTTTTCACCTATTCCTATTTTAGCTAGATAAAGATATTTACCACTGGTATTTAGGTTTACCAAATAGATGCATTAACTCATGGAATATCTTTGAAAATATGTTTGTAAACCATTTTAGTGTGCCTATTAATCATTATACCTTATACTATAAATTTTTTAAAAATTGTAGGGATCCTAATAAACTCATGAGATCATTTAATAGTCATTTTCACTAGTTGTATAGGAGGTTGAAAGACTCATTCTTGTAAATAGAGGTGGCAGCTATTAAGGTTTATCTTATAGCATCAAGTCCCTTAGTTCTTATGATTATTCAGAGGACCCTATCTACATTGACATCTCTACCATCAACTTATCAAGAAGATTTTATCATCAAATAATAGTTTATGCCACATTTTTATGGTGTTGATCTATTTTACTCATTAGGACATTTAGGTGTTTACATCTAAAATATTCAAACTTATTTACATGTAAGAAATCTCTTGGACCAATTTAATATTTATCATAAATCATTTCCTCAAGTGTATAGATAATATAACCCTCCTATGATGAGTAGGAACACTATTATTGATTTTAATGCATAAAATTATGATAATTCTATATGTTATTAATGGGTTGTTTTGCCTTATGTTAGTGATCAAGTGTCTTTTGGTGCTTTTGTTGATCATTTGTTTTTATATGGGGTAATTAAAAAACAATGCATGGGATGACTTATGAGACTCCTTTCCTAGGTTTACAACTTAGATTATATGGATACATAAATGGGACAAGTGTTGAAGAAATTATGATGACCTATAATGTCCCATTTAGTAAGCAAGATCTAGTCCCTGATAGTAGTGATGAAGATGATCTTGATGATGAATAAACACTAGTCATCTCATGCCATTTATTATACAAATATATAATTAGTAAATATATATGTGCACAAGAGGAAGAATTAGACACTTCTTGTAGTCATATTGGAGATGAAATAGAAGAGTTAGAGGTAATTGATGAATAATATGCATGTTATGCATATAAAATACCCATATCATATTCTCTAACTCTTAAATTGGGAAAGTTATCTCTATAAAATTAATAACTTGGTGATAGAAAATTGAACCCTATCTCTTCATTAGATATGGAGGAAGCAAAAGAGGGATAAGTGGTTGTCCTTGCATCTAAAAGCTTAGAATATTTGAAAAACCATGTATAATGGGATTATAGAAACCATGAGATCTCCTTATTAATAGACACATTCAATTTTGAAGTGAGAAATCATGAACATGGTGGCTTGAATGAAGAAGTGAAGCCAATGAGAGTTAGAGATAATAATGACCTAATCTAATGCATCTCTCCACATAAATTATAGACTAATGACAAGGCCATGAGTTTTTTAACTTCATAAGAACTAAGTTTTCATCTTTAGGATGATTAAAATGATAACATGGATACTTATAAAGTGTCCATGTTCATTGAATAATATCAAATAGTGGATTCATAACTTGGTTATGACAAATAAAATATATTTTCCAAGTTGGGTATAAAAGATACTATGGTATTTTTTGAGTCCAACCTATATCCCTCATCATAATTTTATGTTTAGGTAGAGGTATATATCATAATATATCCCAAATTATTCATGATAATGGAATGTAAGTACATGGATGAGTTTTTAAGCATAAATCTACTTAATTTTCATGAAAACATTGTTAATAAATCTCTTTGGAATAGTGTTTTTCAACATAAAATACAACAAATATGTAAGTATATGTCTTCCATTGGTAGGATTCCTACCATCTTTATTAAAATACTGAACATTAATATGTTATGTTTCAAGTATCTAATTGGTGAGGAGACCTTGTTACTTTTTAGAGGGCATCTCCTCAACCCCTACTTCTGAGTTTGAGATAGCCTGGGATGATTCTATAAATAATTTCCTTTTGGTTTCTCTTGTTTTTCCTTCCTTTCTTGTCTTGATTTCATGTTTTTTTGTTTAGATTAGGTTTGTTTTTTTATTTTGTTTCTCTACTTTCATTATCGGGTCTATCCCAAATATTTTTTCTTGTGGTTCGACATTTTAAATGAAAGGAGATGAAGTG
>JARHVA010003540.1:677500-890000 GCA_037957365.1 Torreya grandis
TAAGGAAAGAGAATATGGAAGTTAGTTGTATGTTGTGTGTGGGAGGAATAAACATTAATAACACTTGGTAGAGGTGGATGGACAGATGTGGGTGACAACATATGAGAGGGATAAGGAGAAAAATAAGAAGAAAATAATGAATATGATGAGAAGTAATAGAAAAGGTATCAAGCTAGATAGAGGAGGATGGTTTATGACCCAAGGAGGTTCTAGAGGAATAATAATAACATAAAGAGTAGATGGAAGCCACACAATAGGAGTAGGGAGCACCATAGTCTAGGAATATAACCAAAAGGGTGGTTTGACCAATTCAACCCTATTTGTAATTATGATCTTACATTTTAATCACTTGGGGAGTATGATGAAATAGCATGACATGATAAATAACAATCCTCCATAACCAAAGTTTTGGAATGTATAGTTGTGGAGGGTAAGGGTGAAAATCAAAACTGAATAGTTGTTAATTTTATTGAAACACAAATCATGCCATGTGTAGAATACAATGTGTTAGCATTGTTAGATGTGATGTAAAATTCAACAAGTAAAAAATGAAAGAAAAGGAAACATCTAGATGCATCTATGTGAGAGTTGTCTAGGATTTTATACCAGCCCTAATTTGAATACCCATAGATGATAAAAGGAGGTTGAATAATTAATGAGATAATATGGACCAACAAGACTATAAATATGGGCATTAACCTAGTATTAGGGGAGCGTAGCCTAAAAATGGAAAACTCTTATAGATTATAGAGAGTGGGATAATAATAACGCATGTAGCCTTAGGATATTACAAGGATAATTTAATGACCCCATTTTTGTATATAGAAACATACATATAGTAGTTCAATCCAAGCACAACTTGTAGCTAGTGTTGAGTGTAGATAAATATTGAGATAGTGATATATGATTCTAAGGTTTAGATAGATCTAAGAGATCTATTATAGAATCTGGGAAGATATTAATATCCTATAACATGTGATTTTATTAATTAGAGGACAAGGATTATTTTTCCACTATGTTATGTGAATATTTTTAGGCTTCATGGTGAGGCATCCCTTCACTGGGAACCCCCACTACAACTACATCACAAAATAAGGGAATAATTACAAATAAATATCATCCATTTCATATGTCTCTAGTTTAGAATTTATGTGATAATGTAGTGGACAAAAACATAGTGGTAAAAATGTAGTATGAAAAAACATCATAGGGATAAAACATAGTGAGGAAAAAATGTATCAGTATTGGTAATGCCATAAAAATATAACAAGGAGTATAATTGGGAAATTTTAGTGATTATGACATTGTTTATTTGTTTTCTATTTCATTTTGGTTATAGTATTTAACATTTCATGGTGTAAAAGTAATGCACCAAATTTACAAGCAAAATAACATAAGAAAATGTGATTTCATGAGTTTTGACCTTTAGTTGAAAGTTGTGTCATATCCTATGTGAGCACATCCCTTATTATGTTTTTTTCCTATGATTTTTTATCCTTGCTACATTTTATCCTCACTATGTTTTATCCTCACCATTTTTTTGATGCTATATTTTTAACCTCTATGTTTTTGTCAGCTACATTTTCAATGGATACCCTAGTTTAAATTTTATTTTATTTTTTATAAAATTATAAGGATTAGTAATCCATGTTGTTTGAATCCTTTTAGGATACATGGTGAGTCATCCCTTCACCAAGAACCCCCACTATAACTACATCATAAAATAAAGTAATAATTACAAATAAATATCATTAATTTCAAAATAACTAAGGCCTCCACTTCTTAAGATCTTGCACTACTGCATAAAAAATTTTATCATAAAAAAATATATTATCTTTGCCTCATTTAGTTTTTCATAAAATTATGTAATTTAAATACCCACTTTAATTAGTACCATGCCAATTATTATTATTATTATTATAGCATCTCAAATCCACTTAAAACACCTTCCCAAATTCAAGTATTCTCAGTACTAGTTGTCATCTTATTTCCTCTTCTTCAAAATATGAAAACTATTTTTTGTTCCAATTATCCAATGGAAATTATTTCTATCTCATTTCATATTTTATTTTATTAGTGCACATATATTATTAAATTTTATAATAATTTTAATTTATAAATTGTATAATTTGTCAAAACATTTGGCCTCAAACATTTTATTTGTTAGAGGCCACTCTATAATTACTTTCACAATTTTAGGATCCATATATAACCCATTTCTTAAGACCACAAATACCAAATAAACTATCCCCTCTTTCACGAAGATACATTTATTAAAATTAATCATCAAATGCTCTTATTTTTACTTATCCAAGACCAACCTTAAGTGATTTAAATGTTATTATTTTAAATTACTAAAAATCAAAATATCATCTAAATAAACAACCATAAATTTACATGGGAATGGTTTCATCACCTCATTCATAAGAATCATAAAATTAATTAGAACATTTTTCAACCCAAATGGAATAAACAACCACTTATAAAAATCATCACTTTTTTAAAATTTGGATTTCCATTTGTCAACTTATATAATATCAATTGGTGTAGGTGGGAGGTATAATGGGACAATTTAATGGATACCTCATTCCCCATAAATGACCTTTCTAAACTATCAAACACATAGAGATATAACATAAAATAGAGACAAAACTTATTTATTGATTAATTCATAGACAACATCAGATTTATAATTGAGGATATTGAGAATGAATCTCTTCTCATACTTTCAAGCATAAATCTCACCTTATCCTTATGATATCTCTTATTTATTATCTACCAAATTATTGAGCCTCCAATTCCTTCTAATATGCTTCCAATACTCTCTTTAAAAAACCCTCCTTTATATTTTCTCTTCATTTTTATCATGTCATGATAATACACTTAATGCTTTGCATGAGATATTTCATCATACATTTTCCTTGCCTTTCATCATTTTTAAGCTCTTATATAACTTCATGTGGTTTTATATGAACCAATATATTTTGAATGAGACCCTTAATTACTAGTGAAAATATTGGTCTTGCAAACCAATCTCTCAGCTTTACATCTTTATTGTCTCATCTTCACTAGACATGTCATCTTATGAACAACATTTTTAATGAAATCCAAAACATATAATAAATATGGATATATGTTATATTTCTTGAAAAATAACCCCATGCAACTAGATTCATTCCTAATCCATGGCAACACATCCCTAATCTCATTCCCACTTATGCCTATTTTTCTCATTAGCTTCTGCACTATGCCCTTTTAGCAATAGGTCAAATTTCATGACTAGTTTAGCATATTTGAGTTCTATAACTTCTTATAAACCACCATGGTCTTAAGATATAGGTTTCGAGTTTCAACATCCATCCACTTTCATGCTTTGACCTAGTCAATCCTACCTGTTATATAAAAAATATGAGAAACAAGGGTTTTTTTATAACTTCCACTGACTTTTTTAATAGACCAATTCCACTTAGAGGTACCTAGGAGAGTCCTCTACATGTTACAATCATCACACTATTTCGTATAATTAACTACGATCCATTTATATCAATATCTTCTATATTGGGTCATTATGTTTATTTTAGGAGGGTTTTAGACCCGTTTCCATTTTAACATTTGTTCATAAAAATTTGCCCCTAAAATAAACTCCTAATACTTGTAAATAATTTATAGGACACTTTTACATCTCTCCTAAAGATCTCATCTTCCCATGAAACAATCACACATTCAAACAAGCATGATAAAATCCTTCTTGGGTCTACAACACCTCATTCTAACACTCGAGAGACCTTAAATCAACTTTTTATGATTTCTTCTTCAACTCAAGACCTAAAACTTCACCACCATAATGAAAAAACAAAATTTTATACCTAGAACCATGCTCACATGATCTCACAAGCCTCCAAAACATATTATGATGCCTCATCATTCCACCTAGGGTCTTAAGACAAGGTCTATGATAAGACCACTAAAAATGAACTTATCCCTTTGGCTCACTCTGAGAGTCATATGACTAACTCAACACATTTATCTCAAGATCTAACATTGCATTACATATTTTAAATCTCATACACATTTATATCAACACCATCATGCCTCTACAAACCATATTTATGCTTAAGAACTAGTCTATCACATAGACCTACTAGGCATCATACCACTTTGAGATATTCAAGACACCTTTTGGAACTTGATACTCACCTATATACATATGATATAGGTTCCACATCATCTCCCATAATTATCCTTTGACCAAGTCTCCTTAAACCATATAGGTCACTACCCAAGATTGAACTAGCCTTCTTAGACACACATGACATGAAGACAATCTCTCTCTCTAAACTCACAAAACTCTAAAGATATTCACCAAAGACATGAAACTTACACTAAATAAAATAAATCCACATATTTTTATTAATTCATTTCACCATACATCACTATGCTTCACAAAACACTCCATTGGACCACTCAAAGCTAAACTAGCAAGCTCAAATAATCAATCTCATACCAATGACCATAGGCACCCTATTGTGAACCAACACTTGATGCCAAACTTCCTTTGATGTTAATGACCTCATGCACATGACATAAAAGACAAATCTCACCTTAATTATCCTTCTTGACATTAATTACATTACTCAAACACATGACATCAATAACAACTTTCGACACCTTTCTTATATCCTTGAAAGTACTTGGCTTTGTAAGAGTGGAGTGTCCAAGTTTTATTGTACAAATTTAAGTTGCTCATCATGTTTGGTTATTTTAGTAGATTTTTGTTAATATACTTATATTTTAGTATACCTTTCTTGAGAATTAATCATAAAAAATGAGTTTTATAATCCAATTCAAAACCAAAACTCTAAATTCCTCAAGGTTTTCCAAGGTAAGTGTAGATATTATGGATAGATAATTTTCTAGGCATGTCCATGATAGCTTTGATCTTGGATAGTTCTATGTTAATCCATTTTATAGAGACCAAAATCCCTAAAATTTTTCCATATGTAGCACTAAATACTCACTTTTTAGGACTAAATTTAACATTATATATGATTAAAATCTCAATATTTATATTTAGGTCATTAGGATGATCTTAGTGACACTTACATTTGGTTAGGAGATTAGCCACATAATATTAAACTCTTTTTTGGATAAGATCATAAAAATATAGGTCATAACATATTTTTTATTTTTACTTACATTTTTAAGGCTAGAAGACACTTAAATGTATTAATTTTTAACACTCCAAACTTCACCTTAGGAGGAGGTTTTCTAGACATGTATCCAAGTTTAGGGTAACATGGGATTAGCCCAAGGTTATGGGTGACCTATGTCTAGGATAAACCTCTAGTTTATGGGGATAGTTCCCTTGGTGGATCCATTCAAATAAAATTCTAAACCTATTTGATTTTTGGGGTGAAAAGGGATAGATAAATTCATGAAAGGAAACTTATGCTACTTGAGGTGATGCACCAATATAGTTTTTCCACTCTAATTGACCTCTTAATAACACTAATGAGCCATACATGAAACTAAACCACTATCTCCAAGAGATATTAGGAAATAGTTTTTCACATAGAGGTTATGTTAGCTGGTTATAACATAAGGTCCATGAAAGGAAGGTCTGATTTAAGACACTTTTCAGTCAGATTCCACTCTAAGTTCAATCACCAACACTTGTATACACTATGTGATATATATAGAACATCTACTAGCATCTAGGTGAGGTAAGAAGCTAAAAAGGGAGATAATATACCACTTATACAAATAAAAAAAAATTATAAAAAATTATATACTAACATGGAGAAGCTAAAATGATCCATATATCAATTCAAGAGGTTTAGAATATACAAATCTAGGCAGAGTTTCCTCATACCCAACTGAGGGATAAATATAATAGATTTTAATCCTAATTTTATAGGACATGAGAAAGAGTGAGAATAATAATATTCACATGTAATTGAAATTTATAGGTCATAAATTACCACAATTCACTCAAAAATTAGTTACAATAGCCCTTCATTCCTTCTCCATGAATTGTCTTGACTAGCTGATGTCCTTCAATGAGAGTATGGCATAGAGATGGGGTGATGGAGGAGGATAGATAAAACTTTTTTGACATCATAAAAATAATGGAAATTATTTATAAATAAATCCTTTTTTTAAACTTATAAAGGTGTAAATGTGGTCCAATTTATCCTTCATAGGTCATTAAGTAGTCCACTTTCTTTTGTGCATACAAATATGACTTGAAAAACCACCTTGTCTTCCATTATGGACATGAAGTGTGTTTAATCACATTTATTTATAATTTAAATGGTGTAATGACCCTAAAATTACTCATTAAATATCCCCTCACACTAATATGCATCTTATTTTATTGACCTAAGTAGGCCTACTAGGTAATTAGGACTAGTTACTTGAATGTTAATTGATTAAATGATCATGGGACCTAAATAGAATAATTATAATAGGTGTATTGGTATGTTTTAAGTCTAAATAATTATTATACATCATGAATTATTACTTCTAATAATTTCACACCTATACTTATACTTGGTTTAGGTGACTAGGTCACCTTTTGTTGGCTTTTCTAAACTACCATTTTTGCTCAGACCTATATCTACATGTATATGATGAACTAAGAGTGATTGATTATGTGTAAAGGTCAAAAATTCCTCAAACTACCCCATTCCATTATTTTAAACTCTTCATCAATTTTTGTACCACATTATCATCACTAAATATTTAAAAACATGGATTTTAGGGGATCTGTACAACTGTTCATATAGATCAGTATCATAGGTTGGATGTCCTCTTAGTGTAATATATGATTTAGGTGTTTTATAAGATAATCTAGTGTGTTTAATTTTAAATTCCTTAAGATATATCCCATCAGGTTTGTGTTAAGTTTTATACATGATTTTGGAGGTCTATCATCTTAATTATGGTTTATAGAGTATAAGATTCCAATCCAAAACATTTTTCCATGGATCTATAGCCCATAGACCTCTTGAAATATATTTAATAGATATTGGTTCCATCAGATTTTATGGTGAGATATGAGTGAAAGTTGGTGGCCTTTGAGATTTTTACAAGCTTTATAGGTGGGTTGATAGTATCAATGATTATTTATATGGTTGGGCCCATAAATCCCACTCTTATCTACATGGATCTTTAATGAATTAGGGTCCCCAAAATTCCCTAATATAATTATGTTTGAGTGTTCATGTCATGTGAAATATGAGTGCCTAAGTTGGTAGTTCGAGATTATTGCTTAGGACGTTGAAGCTTGGGAGGGTGTTAATATGAAATTGGACTATTTATTATTATTCCTCTTCTCCAAATACATCATTTATGATCAATATCAACATCATACACCTTATTATGACTTAAATATTCTTGGGGTGGTTTGTATATGCCACTAATATTGATGTGAGGTCTTGAGTAATCAAGAATGGATTTAGGCCTAATAGGCCAAGACTGAGTCCCAAGGTTCTAAGTTACCTATATGTAGTTAATTATGGTTTAAATGACATCATTGCATCCCTTTCCAATTATATTTACCCTCTTTCAATTTTCTCAAACTATTTGGACTCCCATATCTACCCACTTTCTCATGTAGGTCTACCTTGAGTGTTATTACCTAGCCTAAGTGCTTGACATTAGTATTGGAGATATAAAGTAGGTTATTGTCTTTCTTTTTGTAGTGATAATATATTTTAAAACCCATATAACATTCTCTAATGATTTTTTCATACTCTTTGGACTAGACTCCTTTCAATTTTTTTCCCTTTACATATCATATATTACCTAGGGTTTATGAATCTCTAGGTCTATACAGCCCTAATGGCTTAGTTAAGTACCTTCCTACCTCAACTTGAGGCCCTTATCACCCTATAAACCTTATAATTTACTCTCACTTCCTTCTAATGTTTTTATATTATAAATAGTTTCTAAATAAGTAAATTTATTCCATCTCTATGCACAGGGCTAAAACTGCTTGTGTTAGGCCTAGTATACCTAAATAGGCCATTAGGATCTCTTTTGCTTATCTCAAAAGGGACAAAATATCCACTTCAGACTGAGGAAATTAATAAAAAAATTAATATATTTACTTTTAATTTGTATACCTCACCTCTATGTAATGTTCAACATACTTTAGATTTCCCTACCACAGTACTTCCTGAAACTACCTATGGGTAGTAATTGTGCATTTTGACTATGTGAGAAAATGGTACTTTCCCTTTATGATAATATTATCTTCATTAATAAACATTTATCATCCCTAAAATTAACATCTCAGCCTCTATTCACTTTTCTCACTTTGAAAACACCCTAAACGATATTGATTTTCAAGTTCTCTTTCAAATAGAGTCAAGCATGTAGGTGGTAGTTGGCATCTTTGGATATATGAGAGACTTGAGAAGTTATTTGATGTTCCATTGTTTAATTGTGTCACATAAATATGTTAATGACATATTTTTATCCTTTTAATCCTCTAAAAACTTCATCCTCGTCACACTCTTAGTGTTATTCGAACATGGGAGCTATAGTCATGTGTATACTCAATAGGAGACATAACTAGGCTTATGCTTTTAGGACTCAATTGAAGTTATTAATCCTTGATTGAACCAATTTTATTCATCTCCATACCTATTTTATCTAATCCCATGGCTCTTAAAACTCCTCATTTCCTTCCACACTCTATAGATCCCATCCCATTAGTCAATACTCTATTTATTTAATCTGTATAATAGGCCACTATAGTCAGGAATGTGAGATCTTATCCTTGCATAATAGGCTGAGGATGAGGATAATTTTTTTAGTATAGGCAGATTATGGGAATTATGGAAACACCATAGATCATATATGAGAGGTTAAGGGCATGTCTATTTTGTCATGACTTGATATTTCTTCCATATCCATTACAATAGCACTCTAATTACACTTGCAAGGAGATCACATAATGCATACTTGATGGTCACCTTAGAACAAAAATTTAAGGATTCCTTTGACCTAATGACTTAGTTTAGATCTTAGGATATAAAATGAGTACTTTTATGGATTATAGTAACTTATCATATAACTTGAAACATCATCCATTTCCATTTTCATTCTTTGAATGATTTGCAACTCGAAGAGACAATGTTTGTTACCTACATAAGTGATAACATGAAGGTTTTCCTATTATATAGGGATCACACATGTGAACCAGTAGTGATTCATGGTAGATATAGACATTTATGACTTTTATAAGACATGTATGATCATTAATTTCATCAAACCAACCAAAACTACACTAAAACCATTACAAATTTGACCTCTCCATAGATGAAGACACTTTGACTGCCCAGATTCTTATCCATTGTTCATAAAGCACAAACAATAAATTTGTATAATAATGACTGGGATGGAAAGTTCATGACACCCCTTTCCTCTTCCCAAAATATTATCTCACCATCTTCTCTCTTCTATACTGATTGATCAAAAATTTGAAAGCTTGTCCAATGATACGAAAGAGCTTGATGGAAGAAAGGGGTCTATTTTTTTAATTATTTTTACACATTTTAGATGTGATAATTCTATTATATACCTAAAATGAACCTTTATTAAATTTATAACCTCCCCCTATATGTACCTGACTACATTGATCCGTACAAGACTATAAAACACCTATAAAACACATTATTTCTATATTTTTTCATGTTTAAAGATTTATGAAGCCATACGAGGGAGGATGGAAGGAAAATATAGGTCAAACAACATTTAAAAATAATTAATATAGCTAGCTAAGCTAAAAGGATACATTTTTAAGTGTGTGGGGCTCATTTGATGAATGAAAGATATGTTTGACTTCTAAAGGGAGGCCTTTTATGCATGAAACCACCTTGTATAACTTAAATGTCAATAAGACCCATTTTAATACCCTTCATTGCTCTTGTGACATCAAAAAACACTCTTTTCAAAGGTTTACAATACAATTTTGACTCAAATGAGATGTTTTAAAGGTTATTTGATGACTTTAGGGGTTTATGAAGGCTTGAAATAGGTTTTAATGGGTATATCATAGAGAATGACCTTAGATATATCCTAAAACTCATGATATCACTCAAAAGAGGCTTAAACACCCCTGTATCATGCTAGTAAGGTCTCTTCTTAATAAATGGCTTAAACTAAGCATAAACACTATGATAACTAGAAACCTTAATTTCCCCAAATTACCTTAACTTCTGTTAAATATCCTTAATTTTGTAAAATAATGAAAAGACCATTCATTATGCCTCAAAATACCTCTAACACTCTTACACTCACTAAGGTACCACCATGACAACTTAACACATCATTTAAAGATCCAAAATAGCTATGACATTATGATTTCATAATTAGGTTATAACACATACCATGACACTTCTAATAATGTTAGAATTATTACAAAACAGACCAAAGATGACACCATAATTCATGAATATCACCACGTACAAGCTTGGATGGCTAGCATGGGAAAGTTTTTTGTCATAGGGGTTGAAATTTTTCGTGGGAGGCTAAACTATCAATAGTAATATGTGCCCTCATGGTATTGAAGGTGATCTTATGTTATTCTCTAAGATAAATTTGGATTTTCTTATAACCAAAAAAATCATCCATGAGGGAAAAAATGTTATAATTGGTTATAGAATCAACAATGGCATTATATAAGGTAAAGTAATATTTTCTTTATGACATGCTAAGTTGAGATTTTGAAAATTCATACATATGCATGACTATTGTGACTTTCTTAAAAATTGGAATAATTTGGGAGACCCATTTATAGTAACCTTTTGGCTTAATGAAATTTGCATCAAGGATCTTAATGATTTATTTATGAATTTTTTTCAAAACCCTTTAGAGGCAATTTGAATTTTTGTGAATAGGAATTGCATGATAATAGATGATGATATTATAAACAAAAATGCAAGTTTAAATTATAGGAATGTATTCATATGACTAAGCATATGATTTTTTAAACTTGTCAAAGACCAAGATGAATTTATTTATTTATTTATGGATAAGCTAAAAAAATTTCAATAAATGAGGATAGTCATGAGATGTTCTTATGTTAATATCCTTATCATCCTCAATGGGAATCATGTTTTCATCATTTAATTGATAATGTATAAGATTAAGCTACAAAGAGGATAATTTTTATTGACATTAGAAACAATATTTTGTGCAAGTGTGGATTCTCAAAATATCCAAGCATGTGATGATGACAAAGATCGTAAGATTACATTGCATTAAGGATATCTAAGGTAGATTAGTTAGTATTTAAAGTATGTAAAGGACCGTAATATTCAATTTACACCTATCAATCAACATATTCATTATCCTTCATGTTGAATATTGTGTGGATCTATCTCATAATAGTACCTTTAGAATCTAGGCTAAATTTTGGATCTTTTTGAGATTTTTTAGAATTTTTTATATGGGATCATCCATGACAATATTATTATGTTTCAAGGCTATTTTTAACTAGATATTCCATGTATTTATGTGTACCTATTACATATTTTTTTTGGGTGAGCATTTATAAATAGATCAACCATCTCTATGTTTTTTTTCTATTGTTATTTTTGGTTAAAATTTGATCATGAAATAGATTGGTCATCTAGGAAACATGGATGATTTCATTTTTTTTGTCAAATTGAACTAGATCAAAAATGTATAAATCATGGCGTATTTTTTTACTATGGTCTGAGAGAAAATTCTAAACTAAAAATACCATTTTAATTCTATTATTTCAACTATGTTTATATTTTGAACTAGAGTGTCCATGTTGATTTCATTTTTTACTAAATTTATAGAAATAATTTATAAAGGGGATTTATGTTGAGGTCAATGGGAGATTAAAAATGTAGATTAGTGGTATGGGTATAGCCTTTTGGTTATTTATCTTCATCACTTGAATCAAATGAGGAGAAATGTGGACTATGTGAAAATCCCAGTTGAAATAATGCATCACTGTAAGAGTATTATAGTAATGCACATCTATGTATTCTACTTGAGCTTGGGACAATATGTATATTTATCATAGGATGGAAATATATTTTATGTTTAGTGAAGGTTTTAAGGGTTTTCGCTATAAGTTTCCATAGTGAGTACATGAAGTTGATTAAATAATCATGAAGAGTAGAAATGGTTTTTATAAATTCTTAGCCACCCAAAATTCATTACATCAATAAGCATCTTCCTCATAAGAAGATTCATAATCATTTTAAGGAGGTGGGATTTCACTATCATATTTACTTAAGGGAAGGGTATATCTCATATAAAAGAGATGGAGAAAGACATTTTGAGATATAATGTGGTAATAAAGTGGGGTTTAAAGTGTTTTTAAGCTCATTAGGTTAATATTTATTAGATTTATTCAGATTGCCTTACATGATAGCATGTATTTTGATGAACTTATGTCAATGAGGGTTATTGATTTCTTTAATGGTAGGAATGTAGAATTATGATTTAGGGTTAAGTAATTTGACATCCAATGGGTTATGGTCAACCTAATGTTTATATAATTTATCATCATCAATGGATTTTAGGCATTAGATATCCAAAAAAGTGATT
Organism: Torreya grandis; assembly: GCA_037957365.1. Lineage (NCBI taxonomy): Eukaryota > Viridiplantae > Streptophyta > Pinopsida > Cupressales > Taxaceae > Torreya > Torreya grandis. Next base: position 690,101 of record JARHVA010003540.1, read on the forward strand.
AATCTTATATGGTGGGTCTAAGGATGACCTAAGATGATATATTAAGATAGTAGAAGATCAAAGATAATAATATTAGAGCATATGATTTTGGATATAATAATAATAATGAGATAGATGAAATCAAAGGGCTTGTGGTTAGTATTTTCAAATCCCTGACATGTAAGTTAGATTTTATTATAATTGTTGATGGAAAATACTATTTCTTTTTTATCCATAGGGACACAATATTAATGTTATAACTTTCATACACCAAGAATTTCTTTATTTGTAAATTATTTATCATGATCCTAATAAAGAGAGGTTGTTTATTATCTTTATAAAAAAATATTCATTTATCATATCATCCTTGGGAAACTCAATGGATGGTTTTTTACATGATTGAAGATAGGCATGGTTTTAATGGAATGCACTTTGGTAGGTTTTATACTTTTATAAGTTTGAATAGATGGTTCATATTTATTTATTGGAGGTGATTTTTCTATGTATTTAAATTATTTCATGATAACTTTAAAATTATATGGTGATGTTCTCATGAGTTCCACTAAATTAACATTTCAAGGAATAGTGTTAATTTCATCTAGGAAAATCTATTTCGATGATTTTTTTAATAATTCTTATTATATTTAGGGGATAAGTAGGATTATATTTTGGAATAAAGATAGCAGAAGTATTTTGAAAACTATTTTGATATTCTATTAATGGTTTGGACTCACCACTAGGTAGGGTGTTACATATAGGAGTTGTGGTACCTTTTATAATCATGTATTCTTGTGAAGGTTTAATAATATATGTAATTGGATGTTTGTGAGTGGGATTATGATAGTAGTTAATCTTGTATGAGTTTACATATTGATAATTTGTCTATTAATTATCATAATTGACATTGATACTAGCTATGAAGGTGTTCACATATGCATTGGATTAGATGATTGAAGAGCCTATATATGATATTTTTTATCTTAATTATGGTGTTTATGTTGATTATTTTTGTAATAAAGATTGGAATTATGGGATTGATTTGATTATGAGTTATAAGTTTTTTAATGTTATTGGTAGCACTTTATAGAGAAAACATTATTATTAAAGTGTTATCCTACCATGAATTCAAAGGTAAGTTTCTTGAGTTCATAATAATTTTCCTAAAAATGACCAACATAAGCATGAAACCATAAAAAATTATTAGGATTATACCATTGTCAGGGTGACAAGCAAGTGAAAGGTTAATATGGTGCATCAACTTCCTTTTTTATTTAGACATAAGGGAGGGTGGGTATGGTGTTGATAGTTTGGATTATTTAAATTGGATGCTCTAAAATTACATAATGGATATGATTTTTCTTAGGATGTACCAGTGTTGATTGCATTAGTCAATGTCTAAAAAGAGTCAATTTTAGAGTTATAATAAGGTCCAAAATGGATTATAAGTAAATATTATATTATTTTCTTTTGGTTAAAGTATTATTGAAAATTCTTAGGGGAAAATATCTAAAAAATTATTGGAAAGGAAACTTAAAGGTGGTGATAAATATAGTGAATAGATTTTCATCATTCATTTTATGGTCTAATTTATGCACCAAAGACTTCCATCCTTTGATGAAATCATGGAAAAACTCCCTATGTACTTTCTTAGTGTTAATTAAATTAGTAAGTTAATTTTAAAAGGGATTATGATATTATAATTATTCAACTATAACATTGACTAAGTCTTTAGATTGCGTAATGGACTAGGTTGGAAGTCGATTATACCATTTGAGCACATCTCTAACTAGAGTTTTGAGTATAATTTTAATATATTCTAAGGTGTTAATTAGAATCCTATAGGTTTACAAATGATCTAAGATGAATGGTAGGATCACTAGTAACATGATATGTGATGGTTGGATAAATGCTTATATTTTCCATGGACACAATCTAGTTAGCTAATGGCTTGTTTTAAATGGATTGAAACATAGTTTTTTGAATAGGAGGTTTGGGAATAATATTTATGTTAACATCTCTAATAGGAGGAGTAATAATATTTTGACTACAATGGTTTATAATGACTCATTGAGGTTCACTAGCCATTTGAAAAATATGTTTTTTAGTTTGGAACATTTTATTGGTACTAATAGATTGCATGTAGTCCATTTGTTCTAACACTTTAATGAGGACTTATGTAGTATCAACTATAGGATTTGTAATAGGATTATTGGTATCACTATTAATAAGAGGAGGATTAGTAGGTGAGATGTTAATGGAATTTGTATTAAGAGTAGGAATATGAGATAAATAACTAGCTTTGTAAGTTGAATTTTTAAGATTACAAGGGCTTATATCCTTTATTTAAATGTAAACAACTCTTGAATAAATATCCTTGATGTGCAGGTCAATATTTTCATGACCACAATAAAAATATATTCAATCCATGTTGAATTGGATAGATCAAGATTATGATTATGAGAAAATACACCATGATGATTTGCCTTCAATGGTGGACATAGGAGGAATAAAGCATCATCCCATATAAAATATAAATGGTTTCAGACTCACTAAAAAACACTAAGATGGGGAATCATTTTAATATGATAGAAAAATATAAAAATCATAAGAAAATAAAAGAAAGAAAAACTTGAAAATAATCAACCTAGAGGTGAGATAATATTCACATTGGGTTCACCAAAATGTATATTGGTAAATTATGATTAATAATATAAATATCATCTATAATAGGAAAGAAATAAGATCTTACTAGGACCAATTAAACATAATTGGTTTTTCCACAAAGTGGGGTGAAGGCTAAAAGTAATAACTATCTGTTAGATGGGTATCTAATGTATAATAAGGAAACTAAATGTAAGGTACTGATGAACAAGGGGAACATATATATAATTAGATAAAATATAAGATAAAAATATATTAAATTATAAATGGTGTCTTAATTTGTTCTATATTTAGTGATTTAAACAAGGTAAAACTATGATAATTTAGATTATATAAGATATATCATTTATTATGTAGATATAAATGTAAAAATTAGATTGATATTAAGCTTAATATTTTTATAAATGTCATGAGATAGGGTAATTATGTTTTATATGTAATATTATTCTTTATGGCTATTCACAACCATAAAAAATTATCTATAATGAATGTATGATTACTCAGTGCATGAGATTGACTATCAAACTTTTCTTGGACATTATTGGTAAGTCACATAATTGTGATGATTGGATGTGTGTGTGTGTGTGTGTGTGTGTGTGTGTGTGTGTGTGTGTGTGTGTGTGTGTGTGTGTGTGTGTGTATTCTATTTATTCCACTAATAGTCATTGTTTCTACATGGCAAGATGTTTCCTATAAAATTTATTACCCTCGATCTTGTGCATTGAATCATTTTTTCCTCTATTGCCTTGAAAAAATCCACTTTTGACACTTTATTGGAATTTTAAAATGGTTTATGAATATGGTTTGTACATCCCCAAACACATGTCATTGAGTGTTTTAGTGTTTCTTACATTCCAATATTCTGAAAAGGGCTCAAGCCTCACATATTAATCCCACCTATGTGTATGTGTGTTCAATAGTGATTTGTTAGAATGTAATGCAATGCTTTAGATTTGGACACTTGAAAATATTAAACTTTGATCTTTCTTTAGGTGTTCAAACTTGTCTTAGGGACTATTACTTTAATGGTTTTTTCAAATTTAGATGTTTGACGATAGTTCCTAAAATATGTGTAAATAGATCTCTCAAAGTGAAATTAGTTTTACAATTAGTGAAAAAGTGAGATATAGATAGGAATACACTTAATATTGATGTGTATAAATATATTATTTTTTAGGTAATTACATAACCAACAAGTTAAACATGTGGTCCAACTTAAAGGAGGGATTTTAATTTCAATAATATCATTTTAGAGAATAAGGAATACTACTAATAATGACACACACTATCATTAATTAGAAGCATCTAACTATTTTTGACACTAGCTAGGATCGATGAAACACTAATATAGAATAGGGAAACATATTACTTAAAATTATATCCCATTTAGTTAGAACTAGGGATATTTTATATGTGTATGATGTAAAATTTGGAAGGTCGAGTCCATAGAGAGGTAGTTGATAGGTAAAATGTGAACATGACTCAAATGTGTATACACAAGTCATGTATGTCAAGGATAGGTAAAATATAATATTTTAAATTCTTTAATACTAAATTTTTATGACTAAAATTGTTATAATGTATTTCAAATTCATGCAAATATTTTATAAATTATTCTAATTATGGATAAAGGAATCTAAATTATGATTATATATACGTGTCTAGCTAACATACACTAGTATAACATAACAATGGTTTAGGCAAGTATATAAGTTAAAAAAACATTATACTTTAAAAATATGTAGAATATATCTATCTAGTAAAATAAATAAAAGAAATATTTTAGGGATAGGGATGCTTACCTTGAGTACAATTGTCATCACATCAATCTCTCCCTTAGATCTAGTTGTATTTTTCAAGAGATTTCATAGGTGAAGGAATAAAATGGAAATTAATAAGACCTAAATTTCCTTATTTTAGGACTAATAATACTAAGGATCATCTCCTTGATTTAGATTCCATATATTGAGCTTCAAAAACCTTAAATAGGACTAGATATCCATAATAAAAAGCTCTTATCTCCTAATTCATCTTATATACTTAGATCAAAACATTTTTCAAAGGGTCAGGGGGTGTAGTTGATTGGTTGGGTACTTCCGTTGTGGCTCTGCCCATCAGTGTTCAAGTCCCCCACCGGCCCCGTGGTACCGGTATTATTCGTGTCTAGCCAGCGGCACCGGTCACGTTAAAAAGTTTACCCGACTTTCAATAAAGTGAAAAAAAAAATTCAACAAGAAGAGTAGATGATTATTTTCATTATATCAAAATTGAATTTATAAATCTTATATTTACCATTTAAAATCCCAAATGTGACTCACATAAAATTATGATGGAAGCATTTTGGATTGATTCAATATAATTAGCCATAAATAGAACAGTATTAGGTCAACTATGTTGATCTAGTTTAAATATTCAAATAACTAAATCAATCAAGATAAATTTAATATAAATGAATCACATGAAATAAATATAATAAATTGATCAAGACTAATTTAATATTAAATATAGGGATATACATAGAACTAGATTGATTCAGATCAATCTAATATGAAAAAGTCAATATACTAAGTGTAATGATATGAATGAATGGAAAATAAACCCAAAGGAGGATAAAATAATTTGAATTCATGATGGTGATGTGAATTATGTATACCATCATAATATGTAATAGACCATTATAATATTAACATATCTCAAAAATCACCACAAATTGACCCCACATCTTTCTCATTGTATTGCTTTGAATGTTCACTTTGGGATATTGATGCACCAATAAGTCCTACAAGAAATGTTATTTATGATTGAAAAATATAGGAGAATTTAAATTTTATGTACGCTTGATTTGGTATGGTCTTATCTATTTTCTTATATTTGAGGATATTCATATTTCTTAGCATATTTTCCCATCAGAAATTAGGTACTAGCAAAAGTTGTAGTAACTAATGTGATCTAGATCAATATGATAAAGGACAAGGAAGTAAAGATATCAATGTGAAATATCTCATATGTTGGAATGACCCCAATACAAGACCTATTTTCTATGAATATCCCCCCAAGATGTGGGGAAATAATGTGTACTCCAGTATCATGTAAGATGTGAATTTGCATATAACCTACTCAAGAAACATCATTAAAATCACGTTTAAAATTGTTCATTTTAAAACATGTATATGTAACCATGTATAAAGAATTTTTTATTTTTATTTTTGTAATGTTTTTTCAACATATCTTTCCATTTGATGAGAAACTTGTATTACTTATGTAGATATTAATAATGGTGAACATAATGTGATAAATATGTAAAATTATGTGTATTGAAATGTAATAATGTAAGGAACATATGTATTATAACCCTCAATTTTAAGATAATAGTAATGTGTCATGATCACATGATATAGATTAATTTGTGGAAAGGCCCACAAGTTATTATGTACATGGGTAAATTTTGTGCCCATGAATGTATGATAACTAAAAAATATAAATAATGGAAATAAATGTATCATGATGTATAATCAATCATGTCTCACATTATGTGTAAGATCTATAATCTGAATAAGAATTATAAACTCATAATCAAAAGTTATATAATAGACTCCATTCATAGGATATTTTGATAAGAAAAATGCATGTGTTGATTTCCCCATTGGTAAATTATTTCTATAAATTTAATTGATAAGGTAAAAGTGTAGGTATGATTCCCCAATATGCAAAGATATGAGATCTATGAAACTCATTAAAAAAAACCATGGTTTTATGCCCCCATTATTAAAACAAATGTTATCAATGAAAATTATATAATATAAAAAATGGGTACCATGACCCCATTTTAAAACTATGTAAATATATGTGATTACTAAGGAAAAATAATGCGTATGATGATCCCATGTGAAAAGATATGATCTTGTATGAATCCATTTTTTTTTTGTAATATGTTTAGAATAATAATATAAATTAAAATGAAAAGGCATATGGAAAAACATGTAAAGGGAGGATAAAGGCTAAAAAATCATAAAAATAAGATGAGTATGATTATCAGAAACTTAGGTATTCCATCATAAATAAATGCATGATATGATTGAAATTCCTACTAAATGTGTTTTCATAAATGGGAATCCAATTCAATTGGTAATCATTGGATAAAAATCAATGGTCAAAGCTAATTAAACATAGAAAGTAACATGAAACAAGTGTCTAGAATAATATCAATGATAAATAGAAAGAAAGCACCAATGTGAAGATAGATAAAAATGTAATCAATATCTATGAGGAAGCCACATATAAAGCATAACATATAGAATAATAAATATATTTTTAATATTATGATATGGAAAATATTTATTGATGAGGCCCAAATATTAGTCAAAGAGTTATGGATGATATGATACTAAGGTGTAATATATAGACAAGTATTGATCCAAGGAAGGTGATAAAATGTACTCATCTAATTCAATAGTGATATGAAAATAAATGAATGTTAATAGACATGTTTCTACCCCCTTATCATATAGCATGATTAGGTATATATGTGGTTGACTTATAGACTACATAAACTTTGTTAATATCTCGTCACATTTATCTATGATTCTTATATTGTTAGTAGTTGGCCTATGGGAAAACTTTGGCCTAGGTAGAGCATATATGTGAGGTAGTGTTTATTTTTGGAGAATCATATTAAAAATTATATTTGTATTGTATTATTATGTATGTTTCTCCTTTGAAGTTGATTAGTTATGTATATCAAGTATTCTACTCTTTTTTTAATTATTATTTTTGATTTACTTATTTTGATCATATTTTTAGTCTATTATTCCCTTGGTGTGAATTATGTAATTGATTTCATTCCAAGTGATATCAAATCATTGATTTGGAAAATTTTATACAATGTGTTTTTTTTGGATCTAGTGTAGTTGTTATTATAAGAGATGGGGGATTGAAAAGCAAGAAATGTAATATGGGAATAATTTATTTTTTTCATCAATGTAGTATTGTTTGTAGTATTTTTTTAAAGAGTCTAGAAAAAAAATACATGTCCTTGTGAAAATTAACATTCATTGGATTCATCTTGGTGAGATAATCATAATGGTATAATCTATCAACACAATTTTTTGGGGCCCAAACCCCTTAATCCTAGGGTTTGTGCATGGCTAGTCATAACACTTTCAAATAAGAGAAATGAAAAGACACTCCAAAATTGCCTCACAAAGATGACATGGAACTTTAGGTCCTTTGGTTTCAAAGGTGGTTCACTAAATATATTTAGATATGTAAATCATGGTGAATAAATATGACCTCCATGATGTAAAAGGGGGCATCACTGAGGTAAAAGGGGACATGGATGATGTGAATACTCAATTGGAAACTATCAGTGGTAACTTGGACACTTTTATGGGTCATCTTAAAACAAATAATCCTTCACAACTCTATTTAGGTTTTCCAAACTAGACAAATAAAAAAATACAATACTATTTTGAAGCACATGATGCCAAAAAGTGCACAAATTTGATGGTAAGGATCTAATAAGTTAGATAAATAAAATGTAAAATTTACTTAATATACATCAAACCCCATGTGCACAAAATTTGGTCATGGGATCTATGTATTTTTAATCTAAGAATATCATTTGTTATCGATGGTTATATACTCATAATAAAAATAAAGAAATTCTTATTAGCTAGTGGATATTTATTAATGATCTAAAAATGCATTATCACAACAATGTCTTTAAAAACTATTTCAGTCATTTAGAAAAGTTAAAACAATCAGGGCCCTTGAAGGATTATATCCATCAATTCCATAATCTATCCTTACATATGAATGACATCAATAACGATAACCTAAATGACCTATTCTTGGGTGTGCTCAAGGATAACATCTAACTTGATGTTCACATGTTTAATCTAAGTTTAGTATTAGAATCCATAACATTAACATGGAATTCATAGGAAATATATTTGATCAAATGAATGGATTTCACTATTGGTCGTGAACACAATTCCCTACTATAATGATTTCCTCACCTTACGAGATTGACCCCTTATAAAATTATAAATAAGAATTCAAAATGGTTATATTTTAGTTATGATATCTAGTGTAATAAAGGAAAAATATATGTTAATAATAATTTATTCTACATTGAAAGAGCTAATAAAGATGAATAATATGATTTAGAATCAAGTGAAGGTGAGGAAAAGATAGAGGAATCTACAAATTCCCACCCTATTATCTCTTATCATTAACTTTGGGGTATTAACACACCTCAAACCCTTAAGTTTGTGTGCTTCCTCAAGAAATATAAGGTGACAATGTTGGTTGACTCAAGGATTATACAGAACTTCATCAATAATTAATTGGGTACTTGTTTGAATTATTTCATTTACCCAACTCTATAATTTTAGGTCATGATTGTAGATGGTGGCACAATCAATTTTTATCAAAAATTTCATAATATTAAGCTTGATATGGGAGACTATAGGCTCAACTCTGCTATGTTTTTTATTCCCATGGGTGGGGTATACATTTTTTGTGAGTAAAATGGATTATAACCTTAGGTAAAATAGAGATGGATCTCTAGGAACTATTCATTTAATTTCATTTTGAAGGTAGGACATTTATTTCATTATAGGAAAAATATCCACATTTGGCTAGTGACACTAGATGATGGAGATTATTAAAAATGTGGCTAAAGGTTTATTGCACATTTGTTATCCATATAATTTCAACCAACAAAGGAATATACACATTCTCATCTATAGAAGATTATTAATGGCCACCCATGTATTTTTGAATCCATGACAAAAGTACTACCACTAAGTAAAGAATATGATCATGTCATTCACTTTATTTTAGTAGTCTACAACCTAATATCAAACCATATAGGTATCCACATTCCCATATGAGTGAAATTTAAAATATAGTAGTTGAGATGTTGGAGGTGGATATTATCATACATGGCCAAAGTGAATATTTTACCTTGGTGGTCATGGGGAATAATAAATATGACACTTGGAGGATGTGACTACACTACAAATAACTCAACAAGTATATCATCAAATATAATTTCCTTATTCTAGTAATTAATGATTTTATACAGGATTTATATGGTGTTATTTATATTTTAAAATTAAATCTTCAATCTAGGTATCATTAAATTCATATTAGAGATGAGGATATCTCTAAAATAGCTTTTAGAACTCATGAAGGCAAATATGAGTCTATGTTCATGTCATTTAATTTCATAAATTCACCATTTACATTTCAAAGTTTGATGAACATGTCACAACCTCCCAACTTTCATCTCAACAAATAAAATTAACTTCTAAGGTTATGATATCGATTATTTAACAATAATTTCTACATGTTTAATCTAGTTCCAACATATTTCATGAAGTCACATAAGATATGATTTATTTATCTTGTGGTATATGTGAATGGTCTTACCAAATAGGAAAAAGTGACATCTTAATATTACAGCAATGAATGTGAGATATACCACAAAACCTTTCAAAGACTATCACCTTGTCAAATTTGGGTAAAACAACAAATAAAACCTATCACCACTCCCAAAATAGGACTTCAAATATTATTTATTTATATAACCAACTTAGGGTTCTTGGTTTTGGAAGAGTATCAAATCCTTTAATATTCAATAAGTCATTCAAAATAATTTTAAATCCATGTTGGTGTGACATGTCCATGATGGACATTTTTTTATTACATTAGTCATCAACAAAAATCAAGTTGCAGTCTCAAATAAATTAATGGTTATGATTCATTTTGATATGGTTTTTGTTATTCATGAAAAAATCTCTAAATAATGGATAAGTCTTTCCAAAATAAATACAAAATCTATAAAACCAAGACTTATTTATGTTTTCCACTTTCCATAATATACCATCTATATTATGTGATGAAAAATATTCATTCATTGTCCCTTATGATATTTTATACTAATAACTATCCATTTTAACTAACTAAGGTTCACCCCATAAATACATTTTAAACTCAGAGACATTGAACAAATATGCATAATCACTAATAGTTTTAAATTCCACCCCTATCAATATATATTAAAAATAACAGAAGGATTAAGATCATAACATTCCTTAAAAATTGATTGAAACAAGGTAGCTAAAAGACCTAAATTATTCCTTTAATACATTTCTAAATTAATGGTCATAAGTTATTCATATTAGTTTTTGATCTACCAAAATAGGATTATCATGCTTAAAGAAAGACATTGATCCTTTACAAACTTTTGATCTACTCATTATTTAAGTAAATAATGATCATTTCAATTATAATGAAATTATATGACCAAGAACCTTCATAAATAATTTAAAAATTGTTTTAAAAACCATTTATTAAATATTGATCTCACTTAATCAATACCAAATAGAATGAAAAATAAATCACACATTGATCTTGGTTTGAATTTTCATGTTATCAAACAACATATAAATCAAATTCATTCATGATATGAATGAATATTTCAAGTTCATAAAATTATTATGTGATTCCCACAGTTTTCATTCCCATTTAAAGCATGAATTAATATTATGTTCACTAAAATAATATTGGAATGATAATTAATTTCTTAAATTTCCCCTTATAAAGTAAATACTTATCATAATCAAGTTATTATTTCAATATGTTATTAATGTTACAAAACTAAGTATGTGTGTCTACATTCATTGTCAATATCTTCTACAGCTAATGTAATTCCAAAGCACTAATTTAAGACTAACCTTCCATACCACATTATTAAACAAAAAGTCCTAATGTTTCATAATCAAACTATTCGTAATTGTAGAGCACTAAGAAAAAATACCAAATAAATAACATGGGTTACCAACATACTTCCACACTTCATACTACATAGTTTCCACACCAAATACATAAGTATCCAATTCAATTTAATGTAAAACAAATTTAGGCATGCTACTAAGAATTTTAATTATAAAATAGATTCTTACCAAAATTTATAAAAATATTGCCATACTTCCAAGTGATCATTACCAGTTATAGACTGAAGATAAATGCATTTTGACAAATGAATAAAATTGCAATACTCAATATAAATGATAATCAAATCTCAAAGAATAACCAAGAACTTATCATTTTTCGTCCAACTTTTTTTTACCAAAGAATGGCTTTTGAGGTCAAGTCCCATCCATTTGCTTTATATTTTCTATCTGATTATTCATCATGAAAAAATGGTCATACTAATTTTAAATGTTTAACAAATATATAGTTATCATTTTTAAAATTAAATAAATAAGACTTGACCACACGGTTATTATAATCTTCATGGTTCCAAAATAACACTTGTAATAAGTTACACTATGTGTTTAATGGAATCCTTTTGAAACCTACACTAAAATGAAGTTAGGTAAATAGACATTTTTACATCTCTTAAAAAGTATACCTTTAATAATATAACATAAAAGAGAGCATGAACAAATTTTCTTCTCTCCTCAATAATTTTATTTTGATGGAGTTATTTTCCATTTACCATCCAATAAAAATGTGGTAACACAAATAGTTAAGTATGTACAAATAAATTATGCACTATTTTATGCTAAGAAGGTACATCAAATAAATAAATCAAGAACATTAAAATAATAATATAATCAAGTATAACTTAAACTTTATTTTAATAAAAAATAATATCAATATAAACTCCATGTTGCTAATTAAATATTATCCAAACATATTTTAATAATAAGGGGACCTACCCACACACTATTTTCAAAATTGTTCTCATAAAAATATAATACATTGGTAACTACTAAAAGAATAATATAAAACATCCATAGCAGAAAAAAAATGAATGCCTTTGTATCATTATTGCATCATATAACTCCCTTCAATAATTAACAACATAACCAATAATATATATGTTTACGTCCAAGTATGAAATCAATAAATGTTTAATACGAGCCCATCCATTGGTGGAACCCTAACCACCCCAACCATCAATTTGAGGTTGGAACATTACATTACATGGAAGCTCCATATATTAAAAAAATGAATAATATGAACTTTATAAAGATTAAGATTCATATCTATATAAGAAAAAAAATTAATTACTAATAAAATTTCACAATACATAAAACCCAAGAAGGGAGTAATGTAAATTTGTAAACAAACACAAAAAACACAAATCCAAGCCAAGCAACAATAATCATGAACAACTTGAAATAAATAATCCATGCACAACTCATAAATGATCTAAACATTAATCACAAGGATATAAGCATCTAGTATTATTTAAACATTTAGGTTAAGTATCTTATTATTATGTATCAAAATAAAATATATCTTTACACAATCTAAAGGGAGAGATGGTCACGAATAGTCATACCCACTTGCATTTCCTTAAAATTTATATTGAGTTTATTTTTATCTCTAAAACAACATCATTCAACATATATGAATAATCAAGTATATGAAATGGTAGAATAACTCTGTAAAAGAGCTTACCTCTTACATAGTTTATTCACCCTTCTAGGGTTTTTTTTCCAATGTTTATAATTAGGTATTTTACATAAGAAATTATATACACAATTACTTGTTTTAGATTAAAACCTCAATGTTTTTTCCTTTATTTCTTATTTTCTTCTTTGATCCTATTTTGAATTCCAACTTAAATCCAAACCCCCTAGTTGTTAATTCCTTCCCCTAGGTTACAAGGATGGATTTTTAAACCTACTTTCATGCTTTTAGTTACTTCGTAAAAATAAATCATCCCCATCAATTTTTTTAAGATTTATATGCAGTCATGGGTGTAAGGCATGCACACATATTCCTCTCTTCACAACTTCACTTTAATCAAAATTCTAAGTCCCACACTACTGAAACCCTAATAAAATGATTATTATGTCATTTAAATCTCAACATAAATATTCAAACATAATAATTATACTCCTTAAGTCTTCCAAGATGTTTTAAGAAATCACAAATTTATTTGAGAATGCAAACATTTACATGGTTACACCATATCTCATTATTATTATTATTATCATTTCTATGGTTATGAATCAAAATTATTTAACAATGATTTTACAACATCAAGACCAAGTCCCTATACTTACCTAACCAAAGTTATGATTAGCAAATAGATACAATGACATAAAACATATTCAAATGTTTGATTTATAAATAATAAAGTATCTAAAGCCAAGATCAATATAAACTCAAAAGCACATTTGGCTAAATTCCACTGATGGCTTCTAAACCCAAAAATTAGAAATAATAAGTATAATATTGGGATCTCACAACACAAGATGAGAAAACATGTAAATAAAGAATAATTAGATCTCATTATTTTACCTTTACCTTAATTTACCTATGTACATTGATACATCCATCTAATCAAAGTGTTCTTGTCATGAACCTAGCTCATTAATCAATTGTCACTTACAATCATAAGCATGACATCAACAATAACATTTTATATAATATAAACCAGATCAAATATTAAACTACAGTACAACAAATAATAATAACATGTTTGTAATAACATAATAAATTCCCATAATGTAAAAATAATCAAATAATAATTTCTCAAAATAGTACCTATGTATCGTCAAAATCATAACAACATATGAAATTATTAACATGTTAGAATAAAATATGACATCCACCCCCTAAATGATGCACTATCCTATAGCCTAATCAAATAGGTGAGGATAGTGCTACTTAAAAAGTCTTTCATATTCCTAGGTAGCACTTTTCTCACTCAATTGATCCTATTAGACTAATACTTGTTTTAAATCTTTTTTTATAGATTAATGTTGTCATGAGCTAATATCATGATGGGTTCTATCTCAATCATCTCTTATTTTCCCATCTATAGATTATTCCATTCTAAACTATGAGAAGGATCAGAAACATACTTTCTTAATAGTGCCACTGAAAAACATCATGAATTCTAGATAGAGAATGAGGAAGAGCTAGATGATATGTAATATGGATAATCTTTTCCACAATGTCTAATGGACTGATAAAGCATGGAACTAGCTTAGATTATTTACCAAAATTTATACATATTTTATAAGGTCTTACTCTTAAAATAACTTAATTTATCACTTCAAATTCTCTTGGTGAAATTAGCATAACTTTTCTACCTATTAGAGATAGCCTTTAACCTTTGACAAATAATAATCATTTATTTTTCATACTTTTTAAATCTCTCTTTCCCTAAAAAAAATCACTTTTCCAAGTTATCCTAGCCAAGGGGAGTCTTGAAATGTCACCCATATAAGGCTTCAAAAGGTTCCATCTTGATAACATAATGATAAGTATTGTTATATGAAAACCCAACCAAGTGGAGGTAGTCCTTCCATTTATAATTCTATTTCATTACATACATTATTAGCATATCTTCAACTATGAGATTTTTCCATTCAATTTGGCCATCTATTTTTGGATGATAAGTTGAACTAAATTTTAATTTTGTGCCAAATTTATCCATTAAATTATGCCAAAATATAGAAGTGAACAACTTATCTCTAGTAAAGATAACTCCTTATAAACCACCATGAAGTACATAATTTCCTTAAAAAAGATTAATAAGGATCAAGGCATTTTTAGACACATTACTAGTAATAAAATGATAAACTTTTATTACTTTTTCAATAACAACAAGAAGTGTATCATGCATATTTAAATATTTAGGAAATCTTGTGATGAAGTTCATTGAAATAGCAACCCACTTGATTGATGTAATTACATGAATATATTAAAAAACTCTTGGAGGGAAATGTTCAACCTTGACATGTTGGAATTATAAACATTTTTATATAAAAGTAGACACATATTTATTCAGACCATGATAGAAATAAATCTTTCTCAATTCATGTGACATATTTGTAACACCTAGATGTGTGAAAAGAGGTGTTTTATTAACTTATTTTAGTACTTGTTCCCTCATATTTATTTAATCAATAAAAAGTATTCTACCTTGGTGTATTAGTAGTCCATCTGAATCTAGATAAAAATTAGAAACATATTATTTGTTTTTACATTTGAAAAATGAACACATATTTACATACATTCAAGATTAATTTTCGACTGAATCAAAACAAAATTTCTAAAATTTGACCTTAAAATAGAAATTTTAGTAACATATGTTCTTATAATAAGAACATAAGTCATTATATTTTATTCACCTTTTACATAATCAATCTCAATATCAAAGTTAATATAAAATCAAACCATCATCTTTGTCTCACATTCAAATCATCTTGAGTGAATAAATGTACAATATTGTGGTAACCAGACTATATTTTGAAGTGTTTCCAAAGAAAAAAATGTTTCCATTGCTTGAGTGCATGAACCATATCTACAAGATGAATATAATGGGTACGATAATTTTTATCATGTGTTTTTATATTTTTAGACTCATAGTCAACCAATTTGATAGATTGAGTGAAAATAAATCCAATTCTTACCTTGAAAAAATAAACTTAGATTTCAAATTTTCCATTAGGATCCAGAATGAATAGGATAAGTGTTGAATCTATAAATTATTTCTTATTTTGGAAGGATAATTCACATTGAGGAGTCCATTAAAATTTATTCCCATTATTTTATAAAGAATTTATAGGGATAAAAACCCTTGATAATTATTCTACAAATCTATGATAATAAACAACCAACCCCATGAAGCTATGCACTTCATTTAAGTTTTTAGGGGTTGGCCATTAATTAATGGTTGAAATATTTGCATGGTCAAATGCAAGTCAATTTTTAAAAATAACATGTCCTAAGTAGTGAATTTGGATTTAATATAAAAACCACCTCAAAAATTTATCATACATCTTATGCTACCTTAGTCTTTAAAAAACTAACTATAAATGTTGTTCATATTATGCCTTATTATTAGAATAGATCATAATATAATTGAATAAAAATAATTCAAATTTATCCAAGAAATAAAATATGATATTAATAATATTCATAAAAGTATTAGGTGCATTTATTACACTAAAATTCATAAAAATAAAATCATAGTACCCATACCTTATTATAAAAATAGTAGTATGCACTTATTCATCATCGAAGCAAAGTTCATGATACCCCTAGTGAAAATATATCTTATAAAATATAGATGTTCCCTTAATTTGATCAAATAGATAATCAATTCTAGGAATGATATATTTATTTTCAATGGTGACTTTATTCAGCATGTGGTAGTTAATGCAAATCCTTAATGTACCATCCTTCATCTTGAAAAATACAATTGAGGCTCACCAAAGTGATATAGTTGGCATTATCAACCCTTTATCCATCATCTCTTGTAGATGAACTTTGATATCTCTTAGATATTACACTTTTATCCAATAATGGTATTTATATGTGGGTGCATATCCTATTAATGAAAAGTTAAAACTCCTTTTTAAGAGGAAAACTAGGTAATTACCTAAAAACACATCCTCAAAATATCTCAAGACATGGTAGTATTATAAAGTAGGTTCTTTATATTTAGATATTTCATTAAATTTTATATAATAAATTTTCTATCCTTTAATTAATACTCTTTTCAACTTCAAGGCTAAAAGAGTCCTATTGGATGAAGGAATTATAACACCTTTGATTTCCACAAGTTTTTTGGCATCATCAAGTCATTAAACTCTTTTTTTCAAATACTCAAGCTTCACTTGATGTTGTTTCAACCAATCCATGCCTATAATTAGGTCATAATACCCTAGACATGCCATTAATGTATTTATTTTCATTTTTAAGACCCCAAGATCAAGCTAAAAATTTTATAACCATTTTGAAACAAATACTCTTTTCCATATGCCAAACTCTACCTCCCATATTTATCTTAATTTAGAGGGTTTATTTTTTCACTTAAAAATAATTTAAAGAGAAATGAAAGTATTGGTTGAACCAGAATATATTAAAAACATCAAATAAAAACTATAAATTATACCTTGGTCTAGAGTTAGGTAGACTTTATATCAACAATTTTGTTATTTATAGGACCATACACCTTGTGATTAGTTGGTTGATTACCTCACAGTTGAGTATAATACTTGTAGTTTTTAAAATCACTATAGGTTCATTATGAATAAAATTGGAATTATTTAAAATAATTAAAGTAAAATAATTATAAATAAATTGAAACATCATGTTATAACTCACACACTATATATAATTGAATGTAATATGTTGAATGTAAAGGTACAAAAAATAATAAATACTAAATAATCTATTGATTGAGCATGGTAAATATCATATTTATTACCTCATATGAGGAGTACATAGTGCATGAATATACACACATGTTATAGATCTAATATTCCAATAAATTTTTTTTACTTTAATGAAATTTTTGAGCATTGTTCCTATTGTTAAAGTTTGGCATTGATGTTGTCATTGATGTCAAAGGTTCTTAAGAAAGGTGTTCATGAGGTCATTAAAAAATGTTATTGTTTGATAAAAAATTGAGGAGTATGATATTGCACAAATATCATGAAATTAATTTAAACAAAGTGTATAAGCATCAAGGAGTGTTTCAAGGTCAATTTTCAATATTCAAAAGCTTGAGAGTTCTAGTCATGACATTAGTCATAGCATGAAAAGCACTAGTGAGAAGGTTTAAGCATGGTGGCCTAGTGAGATGGATGCACAAAGGAATAATAAGCTATATGATGTTTTTTGAGCATGAATATGAGGAATTATATTTATCATGAAATCTTTATATTGATCATATAGGAGTAGGACCTATAGACTTATTATGCAACTAGACCACCTATAGACATTGCTTGTCATAATGAGGCATCATGATTTGTTGTCAAGGAAAATGAAGGATGTTTGACATTGTTTTAGCATGTGATATTTTTTTTGAGCATCCAAGTGAGGTGTAAATTTCATGAAAATAGGCTTGAAGGTCAGTTTCAAGGTCTAGTATGGTTTGTAGGTCAAGGTCCAAGTAAACAAAGAGAGAGATGGTGGACAAATGAGGTATGAAATTCAGATTTCAAGATAAGAATGAACATGTGAGAATTTTAGTGGTTTAAAAGGTTATATTATGTGTGTTTTCCAATTTTTAGATCAAATTTTACAATAAAAGTCAAGAAAAGGTGTTTTGAGGTCTTTCATGTACATAGAATGAAGGGTTCTCAACCTGAGAATAAATTTCAAGTGTTCATTGGCTTATGTAACCTATTAATTAGAACCTGATATATTGATGATATATGGTTAAGGGTCCTAACTCAAATTTCCTATCATTGGTTTTCGTAATTATGGGATAAGTCTTATGAATGATCGTTAAGACTGGAAGATGGTTTGAACCCTCAAAGAGCCCTAATAGTGACCCAATGTGAAATAACTTATTCAAAAGTTATCATAGTGGATTTATATAGATATTTAATATATTTAAACATGCAATAAAATATCCTAGTCTCCTCTAGGTGTGATTGGTTTATCAGGTGAGTGAGTGGACCCTACAAGAAAGGCCTTATTTCTTAAATATTTGTTATAGCAGTTAGAGTTGACCAAGTAAAAATTGCTAAATGGATGAAGTTTGAATCTTGATAATTTTATTTTATTATCCATGGTGGTTTATATATATATATATATATATATATATATTATATATCTTATATGTGCTAAAATATTCATATAATTTTACCTATCACTAAAAGACCTAATGGTGTAAATAATGAAAAAACCAAGTAGAAGTGAGAAGGTGAATAGGGATGTGTTATCATGGATTAAAGATGAATAAAAGTGAATGGATATGTTTTTAAATACCTATAATACATGTTAATATCATATAAAATATTTTTATATCATTATATATGATGAAAATGTCGCTCATAAGTTAACCTATCTAGTTCAAATGAGATAATAAGGTACGAGACTATGAGATTGGTCTACAATACCAACTATTGTCATTTCACCATATTATCTATCTATTTAAAAATGGTATAATAGCCTCATAATATCATCTAAATTAATTTTAAGTCATTTTTATATAGGTATTTTAGGTTTTTTTAAATTCCATGGTTGTGTTTTGAGGCTAGTTGGAAATTCTAAGTGGGCTATTTATAGAGAAGGGTTTGTGTCATTTTTCCATATGTAACGAAGTATAATGAACTTGGTGAAGTTTTATAGGTCTTAAATGTTATCTATATATTATTTTTTCCCATGTTTTTTTGAGATATTGTGTTTTTACATCAGTTGTTCAGGATAGACTTTCTGGGTATGCACAGGCCTAATTGTGAATAATGTTAATAGTGTGCTTCAAGTGGTGGTTGGAGATAAAAGGTGTCATGGACATAATATTATATTTTTATGGGAGTATTTAAGTGTAATATTATATTTTCCTATCATGTGATAATTCATATATTTTTCCAAGGTGTTGAAAGGGTAATATGTGCTAATGAAGCCTAATTGAATTAGGTCTCCTTAAGGCCTTAAAGGGGTTTTTGGTCCTATTTAATATAACTGAAATATTATAATGCTTTTGGAATTTCATAAAGCCTATTTTTTTGTAAATATAAATTTTAAAGTGTGTATGGATAACTAAAGAGTGTATGATCAAGAAACTAGTATAAGAACAAGGCCTAATAGGCCTAATTGACTTGTTAGAGATTGAGTGAGTTGAAGAGAATAAGATATAAACATTTGAAGAGATGAAGGAGGTATTTTATAAAGAGATTGAATATAAAACATCATGAAGATATGACATGGGTATTGTATATGATTATCATGGTCATATGACTAACCAAGTCAATGATAGGGCTAATTCAATGAAGAAAGATAGAGACCAATTTGAGAAAGATAGAATTGTGTGAAGATATGAAGAAAGAGATAATAATATATTGTATGAGAAATAAAGTGTTATAAATTTTATCAAGGGTTTGAGGTGGATAAGTTTATACTGAGTCATCTAAGGGGTTGATGCCTCCTTATAAGTGGGTGCTTGTTAAAGCCTATCTAAGTTAGTGCTTAGCTAGTTTGGGTTTGTGCTCCAAGTGAATTTGGTTATTCACTAAATCCTGATGTTTGTCTTACAATAATGTATTCCTTTTTTATCATAAATTGGTTTTCTTCGCCTTGATGGTTTTCTAATCAACTAAGTGTTTTATGTGTTATGCCTTTGTTTCATGCTTATGGCTCTTAAAATGTTAGTAGTTCACTCTATTTTGATGGTATTTCATGAATGTTGAAAAAAAATTGAATACTAATTCACCCCAACCCCTCTTAATCATTGTTATTCCAACATAAATAGATATAAAATACATAAATTTGTCCAAAACATAATTTTATAACCATTATTGAGCTCAATAAGAAAAAAATGAATAAGTAACTACCAACATATATCATTGTGTACATAATATAATTTTAATGGAGATTTATAAAATATCTCATTAACTTATACAATAACCATGAGTAATAAACAAAAAAAAATAGATGTACATTTAGAGAGGGAGAGCATTATCTAGGCAATTTTACTCCAACCACATATTGATGGTCCCTCATACCTCCCAATGCGAGTGGTCCTTCCCTTCATGAATAGGTAGATAAATGTGATGAAAATATTTATAACTCATCCATAATAATGTAATTAATATCTATGTCACATGTGATAGTCATATAGACCATGGAAACCATCCTCTATCTAATATCAATTCATACATTCATGTAAACTTGATAGTTTAGTGAATAGACAATATATAAAACTATAACATTACATTTTCCAAATATTTTATTAGATTTCAAACTTTAAATGAAGTGGGGTCTTGTTCAATAGAACCATACTCTCTACTAAACACATAAATCCATGTCCTACATGCTAACTAATGAAGAGTGATATGTTATGAAGTGTCTCCTACCCATAACTTGCCATACCTTAGTGTGAGTTACTATACCTAATCCATATAAGGTCTATATAACCATAAAATAATAGAAACTAATTTCCAATTTCATGCATATCCATAACTAGTGATAACACATTCTTAACTCATAATTATAACTATGAAATGGTATTAATGTTATCATACATTCTGAATAAGGACTAAATTTTATAGTTAAATATACCTACCTATACAACCATACCTCATACACATATGTAATAATTCCTCATAATTATCAATGTTTAGCTCATTTGATTTGGAAAAGTATAGCCATACATAGCAAGCATAAATCACTCTTCACGATTCATAAAATCAAACAAGCCTTTCCTTATTTAATCTATAATACATAAACATAACCCATAATACCAATATTATTTCACCATTTAATAAAAAAAATTCCATATCAAATCTATGTAAATATTCATAGAACAAGCTATTCATTTATTTCCATCACATATCCATAACCCATTCAATTAATCATGCTCTAATTAGTTTACAACTTAAGGTTAATATAAGGTAGTGAAATCTAATTGTAATGGGGAAATAAGATTATAGTAGGTGGTTATTATCCACCTACTAATCTATTTATCGACCAATACTAAAAATTAATAAAATACTATATCTATATACCATGATATTTGTTTAATAAAATAAACGTATACTAATACTAAAACTATTTTTAAAAAGTCAAAAAGAAAAGATTTAAACATCATATTCATATGTAGTTAAAATAATAACAATCATCCATGTAAATTATGTTTCCAAAATTGATTCTTGTAGACACTATTTTTAAATTATATAACAGCTCAGTATTGTACACTTGGAAAATACATATGATGGATGTGCCTTCAAATTCTACACCCTTACCATTTTTAAAAGGCTTAGATACACTATCTCTTTGTGCCATATTAATTATCTCTTAGTCTAAATGATGTTATTATGATGATTCAAAGCTTATATCATGCTAAAAATGTTATAAACTTAATTATCTTATATCTCTATAAGTTTTGGACCTATGCATGGTTTCCATCTACCTAGATGCTTGCATCCCAGTCAGATGCTTGTGTTAATGCAAGTGTCCCTATTCCAACATAGTGTCTAGTGCCCTAAAGTCATCAAATTTTCAAATGTAAAATATTTCTATGGTTGGCCTAAGTTATTTAATGAAAAATATCCTCCAAAGGATTGATATATACATAATATAAATCATCATTCATTCCTCACCTATAAAATTCTTAGCTACTCACAAGGAAACTTACCAAAAAGCATTTAATCGAACACTCAAGTGAGATAAGGTTGTCTATTCATAGGAAAAACACATGTATAGGCTAAATTAATAAATTATCATCCCATGAACCATATTTACCAAGTTACAAGCTAGGTTAATCTATGTACTTACTTATCACACACTACATGATACACAAAAAGCCAACACATAGGGGAGAATACATAAGTATGATGTGTTATTCATATTTTTGGATATGTAAGGATTTATAGTTGATATGGGGGTCTTTGGGGTAACTCAACACCATGTTCCCACTATCCATTTTTCCCACAACCACTGCAAAGATGAAGAACTAGGGTTTTTCTATTTGACAAGGAGTAATAGAACATGACCCAAATCTGATTGTATAAGACTAAAGGCAACACAAAACCCAAAAACATCTAGGTGGTTTCATATAATTTTAGTAATTATTTTGTACTAGACATATGTGTCTAATTCAAACATAAGCATCGACATGATTATCCCAAGTTAATGCAAGTGTCTGTGGCTATAGAGGTATAATCTCTATAATTAGGTGACTGATCTAGAATCTAGATCTAGTATATTACATTCCTATTCTAGTTATAAATAGTTAATTATCTTGTTTTGATTATAATTATGATATATATCATAATTTTTCTTTCTATTTTTAATAAATATTAGCATACTAAATTTAGTATATGTTTATCTAAGTTTTGAAAATTAATTGGCCTACTTTAAAGATAGTCTACCATCCTTATGCCTTAGTATATCTCTAACCCCTTTAATCTATATTCCTTAATGTACATTTTAGGGTTAAACATTTATTGAACCTAGTGTATGACATATAGATCTAAATTTACTAAAAATAATAAAATGTTAAATTTTAAAAGTCCATTAAATACTTTGTAGAATAAAAAGAGGTTTTTGTTTATATGAACCAAATTATGAAAAATATCTAAGGAATTTTTTAAAACTCATCTATTAGTCTAAATTGTTTTTATCCTTATTATATCATGTTAGAGTGATAGCATCTATATGTATCTTCTTTCTTATTTTCATATAAGTTTTTATAACATTTAAAATGTATAGAAAGTAACTTATTATTCCTCCTAACCCTAAGCAGGGTGATATCAAACATCCCTTTAACAAGGTTCATGCTATGATTCCTTTGAGGGGTAAGGTAGATGGTGTATGTATGCATATTCAATCTGAGGTACCTAGGGTTCATGATTTTGAATCCTTAAAAAATCAAAGCATACTTATGAGAAACTATATATAATAGTGGAAAAAATATTTAAATTCATAGATTAGCTTGTTTTAAAATTAGATTACATACCTATAAAATCTAACACATTATAGTGTTAATCATGTGTTTGCATCCTCATCTATAAATTTTGTGAGAAACAAGGTTTCACATCCAAATAAAAAGTTACAACAAAACACATCTCAAATAACTGATTAAAATATTATACCAAAGGATACTAAGATTCCAAGTGAAATCCTAAGATACATGATTCAAAATAAAGTGATTTAATAACTTCCTCAACATCTTATAAGGAGATCCAAATACTATTTTGAATATCATAAAATGCATGAACATCCTACAAAAAAAATTTATCATTAAACAACAAAATACAAAGTCTCAAAGATAGTGGTGATTCTATAATAGATACATCACTCAAGAAAACCAATCACATTATGAGTACCTCTCCTAAAGTACAAGATCCAAAACATAGAATATGGATACCAAAGGATAATTTAGAATAAAAACACTTACAAATTTAAAACTTAGAGAAAGAAAATATTCAAAAGGAAAAGTTAGAGAAATAAATGTTACAAAAATGATCAAGATGAAAAAAATTAATATCCAAATATAGTTACATAGGGGGAAATCATAAGCCTTTACTTATATTAAGGCCATTTTAATATCACTTCTCATGTAGAGGGAAATAAATTTATAGATATCAAGGTTATGGATTATCAAGATACATTTTTTTTGTTATATGTCATTTCCTAGCTCTCTTGAATAGAAGTTTCAACATGTGGATGAAACTAATGCAATTGAAACAATTATGGTATCAATTCAATTAAGAGTTTCATTTGATTCAAAATAATGTTATGTTAATTTTTAGGTTATCTATAATCCCAATGCTTACAATATTGTGCTTGGAAAATCATGGTTACACTCAATAGCAGCAATGGTTGATAGAAACAATAGTTGCATATCATTTGATCATCAAGGCAAGATTACATACTTTTCCAAAAAAGGAAGTATATCTTTAGCTACCATATAAACAAATATAAGTAGTGGCATATCAGTAATGTCAAAGGACATAAAACATGTTAAAAAAGATAAGCCAAAGGCATCTTAGAATAACATTTTTGTTAAATCTAACATCACTGTATATTAAGAGGCACAATAAATTAGTCACTACATCCCCTTGATATAAAAACATGATACACTTTTCTATTTTTCTATGCACATATATGGCATACCTAGAACAATGCATGTTTTAAATCTACCACTACTCAAATATTCTCTTCCTCCTCATGAAATTGTTTGGTAGTTTATACAATCTCCAAATATTCTAAAAATATATAAAAAAAAAAAAAACTTTAAAAATACAATAATAGTTTGCATCATTCATAGGTTCTATTAGCTCATTGGCATATATGGTGTTGGTTCCATGTCGGTAGATATTATATAATTTATTTATATATAAAATGTGTTTCACACATCTTTTGAGTGTGATACAAGCATACATTGATACATGATATATGCAGTTTTGGATGTTGGGCCTTCTCTGTACTCATGGCATGTAGACATTTGGGGCATCCACTTCTTTGATCATGATAAATATATGTTATATTATTATATTATCACTTCACATTATCACATTTAATATTATATACTTACACATGACTTTACCCATGTTTATATCTTTCACAATGTACTATATATGCTATGCACTTAATGTTTTTTTATAACACATATATCCATGGACTAGTATCATATGATTATGTTGGTTTATTATTTGACATACTTTAATTTTTTCACTTCCTTGAGTGTGTGTTCATTTATTTATATTGTCATGCATTGTATTACTTGTTTAAGCATTTGAATATGCTCCATGCATTTTAGCCCTCATGCCTATGTTTTTCTATTATGGCATTTGCATATGTCATGGTTTATTGTATGTTCACATTTATATATGCCATAATTTATTTCATGGGAATTTTATTAAGTTATGTCCCTTTGATTGTGAAACATTTGAATATGCCCCTTATTTTAGGTCTCTTTAGACCACTATCTTTTGACTTGTTTTTTTAGTTTATCTTGTGTGTGTTTGTTTGCTTCATGATATTATATTGTTACTATTTAAATGTTTTAATGATTCATATAATGCATATTAGGACTTGATGTGATCACATTCTTTAGGATTCAATGATATATATACCTAGACATGTTTCTCCTATATTCTTCATGATACACAAAATATTTTACATGGTTATCTTATCCTTTTAAGGTAAGTTAAATACCAGTTACTACTTCCCCTCACCTAGAAAGGGAAGATTATTATTGGGGGCATGCCATAGAGGCATGGATTCCACATTTTCATAGTTCACTAGATTTAGATATAGTGTGGGGATATGTTATGGAAACATGTTATCCACACATACACTAGTTTTTTGTTTCACACACACACACACACACACAAAAGTGTGTGTGTGTGTGTCTGTGTGTGTGTTTATGTATGTATGTATATATGTATGTATGTATGTATGTATGTATATTTGGTCATGTTATGAAAACATGTTCTCTAAACTTACAACAATTTTCAATTTAATATTATAGTGGGGGCATGTTTTAGAAACATGTTCTCCATGCATACATCAACTTTTAGTTTCATATATATAGTGGAGGCATGTTATGGAAACATGTTCTCAATAGTTAAACCAATTTTCTATTTTATATTATAGTGGGGGCATGTTTTAGAAACATGTTCTCCACACTTAAATATTATTTAAATGGTCTATATTACATAGTTATATGTTTTGAGTACATAATTATGGTAGAATTATATACATTAGTACCATGTTTATTCCTAGGTTTCAACATGCAACATATTTAAGGTGCATATTATATGCAATGTGCACATAAAATTGAAAAATAAAATCAAATTTTAGATTTCCAATACTTTTATGGATTTTCATCACTCACTAGGTTGTATTTTTATGGAAGTATTAAGCCAATCTATTATATTAGTTAGTTAAATTTAACTATGTTTGAGGTGATTAAATCACTCAATCTTACCAAGTTTATAGGTTGGAGTTGATTACATCATCCAACCTCACCAGTTTTATAGTTTGAGTTGACTTGGTTCAATTACACTCACCAATTTATAAGTATGATTGGGGTGCATAGTTGTGTTAATCTCAACTTCTAAGTGGAAACTCACCTTTTCTCCAAAGTTGGGGGAATATGTCATCAAATATATCTCTATAATTTTAGATATATGCACTATTGACATTTTGGCCTCAAAATCCAAATGTCAACCCCTACCATTAAAAACATGCATGAGAACCCTTCCAAGCTTATCTATAGTGCCTAAACTATCATAGTCTCATAAATGTCTATTGAAAGTCTTTGAGCCTTGTTAACAGTGTCATGGTGTGTCATAAAATTTGCTTGTGAAATCATATGTCAATGTTGTTATGGGCCTATTGGTGATGTTTTAGTCCTCATGATGGTCCTGAGCAAGAGAGGAAGTGTCAAGAAGTTTTTTAAAATAATGGTGTTAACCCTATTTGATAATATTAAGGTCATTTATTAAATATTAAGGTAATTTGGAGAAAATGAGGTTTCCAATGCTTATGGTTTTAGATCTTTTTAAGTATTTTCATCAAAGGATAACTTTATCAGTGGGATGTAAAAGTGGTTAAACCTTGTTAGAATCCATGACATGAGGTAAATTATGTGTTTAAGATCTTTATTCATGATTTACTCATATAAACCCAATTCACACCTTAATTCACCCTTAGAATCCATCAAATATTCCTCAAATGCCTCATATAGGTCTACAATGCAATAAATAACTTTGAAAAAGGCTATTATTTCAAGTGTCTCATTATTTAATAAAATTCTTAAAAGATTTTAAAAGCCATTACTAAGAGTTTTATAGCTTTAAAAGGTCTCTTATAGTCAAATACACCTCCCTATTAGCCAAATGGGCACCACATGTTCCAACATATGCCTTTTCAGCTTCCCCTACTATAAAACTTAGTTTAAATTGTCAATTAACTCATTTGTTCCCTCTTTTCATCCTTAAATAGTAGTTCAAGGTCAAAGACATGAAAAAAATGCAAAAAGAGGGATTTTTAGGTGTTTCTTGTAGGTTATAAGGACTTGTACGATCATTCCATATATATGGGAGTCATAGGTTGTATTTGGGTTAATTTTAGGTGTCTTGATAAAGTATCATGGAAAAAAATATCAAATCCAAAAAACTAACCATTTCTCCCCATTGAGCTCTTTGGCAACCCAAGAAAGCTTTTAGGGTTGTGGATGGTATGGGAATTAGAGAGAAGATTAGGAATTGAGACTTTGGGGAGAGTAAAAGGGTACCTTGATATTATTATTCATGTAATTTTTATGAAAATACAAGCCCTATACCCTATGAATAATGGATAAGAATCTATTCACTCCAATGACCTTCCTCATCTATGTAAGGGTTAGAAATGACATCAATTTTGGTGTATATATGGAGTGTTTTTAAGAATCAACACTTGTTTTGTGTTTTTTGGATCCTCATATCCCACCTCCATCACCCTCCACCCATGGTTCACATGTGTATATTTTTTAAATTAGACAAACCTTCATGTTATCTTTATTTGTAGACTACAGGGTGAGTTTCTCAACTTTCAAGGTCTTTAGTACATATTTGAGGTGTTTGATGATATTTTGGTATTAATGGTGAAAAAATTTAATCCATTTAAATATCCTATAAATTACATACTCATGCAAGTAATGTCATAAAATAATAATAGCCTCTTAAATTCATGCTCCAAGATGACTATCATAAGTACATTATGTGATCTCCTAAGAAGTATTAGCCTATGTCACTATCGTGGCTATAAAAAGGTTCCAAGTCAAGTTAAAATAGACATAATATCACTCATGTTGTCCTTATTCCTTATTTTTTACCATCAAATATCCTCATTATCCTATGATCTAGCACAGTCTTAGTCTCTAGCCTTCAAATTAAACCCTTATTTATGTACCTATAGGCTTTAGGTAGAACAAATGATAACTACATATTGGAATGAGTCCTTAAGGATATAAAGAGACCTAATTGAGTCATAAAAACATATGTATAGTATGTAAGATAAGATAAATAGTCCCATCAATATATAATCACTCTCACTATCAATGGAGGCCCTTAAGGGTAAATTGAACAAGTGGTATGTTTATGGTTAGTTTGAGAAATAGAAGGTGTGAAAGAGCCATGTGAAGTCATGAGATCATATGAGAAGATATGAAGATAAAGTGATAATTTTAAAATAATTATCAACACTCCTAATCAACATAAGATTCCAACTCAACCATCTTTCTCAAAAGAATCACATATAGTATGAGCCTAGAGATGTAACTGATAGGCCTTAACCGTAAGTAAGGAGCAATTTAGGAGAAACCATGTTTGGAGGATGTCTAAGTTAGAGACACCTGAGTAAGAAGGTAATAAGGTATGAAAATTATTCAAAGTGATGAGACCCCTAGGTTGGTAAAGGAACCAAATGATCTAGTTAGACTAAATAGGCCTAAAACTGATACACATAGGCCTATGTAAATAGGCATGATGAAATAAGGTAACTCAGTGAGAAGTGTGGTCTAGTGGGATTTTACAAAGTGTTTTTTATATTTGAGGAACTCCATTTATTTATGGTTATAATAGGTTACTGATTGAAGACACCAATAAGGAGGACGTCTTCACCTATGGCTCAGGTAGACCTAGTCACCACACAGAGCCCAAATACAAGATTGATATCTATAGATAGGGCATCAACAAGATAGTGAAAGTGTAATCATAAAGATGAGAAAATTAGAGTTTATGTGGGAATATTGTAAAGAGATGAATTTAGCATGGTTAATAGGGACATGGAGATGAAGAGACATAAGATCATACCCCATTATAAATCTCTCCAAGAGAAGATAACCCACAACCAACAGACCTATAGTAGACACCTAAAGGTAGATCCTTTAAGAAAGGGAAGTGAAAATTAAACATTTCATAGAAATGAATATTAAATGATTAAACATAAATATTTAATTTCTTTATGAATAATTATCATTCTCTTCACTAAACTAGTTTAACCCTTAAGGCAAACAAGACCTAATGTAGGCCTAAACAGGTTTGTACATGTAGGTTGGAGATATATTCATAATGTGTGGATATTAAGGGGTTTATAATGGATTACCAAGTGATTATAAGGGTGTATCAATGTTTTCAAATCATAATAACCTTATCCTAGTGGTTACTTAATGACCCATTAGGATGTTGGACCTAAAACTGATAAGAATAGACCTATACATACCAATTAGGGGTTTATACATAATGTTGAGGTCATCTGAGTGTTGAAGACACCTGAGGGAGGAAATTATAAGGTATTAAATTTTTTCATGAAGATGAGAAACCTAGGTAAAGAAGGAAAATCACTAATCTCAGTTACTAAGGGTTGTGTAGACATGACTAATTACAAAACCTAATAAGGGGAAGAGGATATACATAGGATGAGATGGAAGGAAGAGCTATCCCTAAGGGTGTTGTAAAACTTGAAACATGATGTGGAAATATATGAATCCATATATAATTTATAAAATGGAGGTTAAATACTACCCAAACCCTAGTACTCAGGTCAATAATACTTAGGCCCAGGCTAGCAGGTAGACCTATAAGTAGGGTCACTAGTGGAAGGGTAAAAGTGTGAATCAATATAGATTAAATCAATTTAAGGGTGAATAAGGATATATTTGTTATCAATTAATACCATTAACTTATAATAAATTAATTATTTCAATAATGAAATGTTAGAGAGAGAGAGAGAGAGAGCTTGAAGGTCTATTAGGCCTAATAAGTCTAAAGATAGATATAAGCAGGCCTATAGACTAGGGTGGCTGATGGAATCTATGTATTCCAAGTGGTGATTTGAAGATAGATACACCTAAGATAATGAGGCAAAACTGTATATATATATATATATATATATATATATATATATATATATATATATATATATATATATATATATATATATATATATATATATATATATATATATATATATATATATATATATGTATGTATCCATGATTATTAGAGCCTCATATGAGGTAATAAAAACAACCAGATAATCCTTAGGGATGTATAAGCATAACCTCCTACCACTCTAAGCCTAGTTATATGAGGTATGTAGATAGTAGTTTAGGAAAAACCCTTTCATAAAGGATATTTAAATAATTCTAAAACATATTATATGAATCATAAATTCATAAAAATGGTGCAATAAACATCAAACCACTTAGGCCTTCAACACTGATTATCATAAACTTAGGCTTGGCAACTATAGCACTCAAAGCAATCACATGAGAAGATAAGATAGAGTAGAGGATGGGAATCTAGAATATTTGTATAATGTTGGGAATAAGTTTTAAATAATGTTTCATGATTATTTTATATATAAAAACCACCTACACATGACCTAGACCCCTAAAACCTAGTCTAGATCTGCTCGGCTTAAAGTCATGTTTTAAGCCTCAAACCCCACACCACCTTGGGGTATACTTAGACCCTCCAAATAAAATCCAAGACAAGGATAAGGTATAAAAAATGGTTATTTGTCCTAATAATTTATTTAAATGAGAGGAATACAAACTAAAACTTATTATTATTACCATCTTGAATTCCACAGTCTTACACAATCATCTCAAATTATACTTTTAGGTGCTCATATATTTCATCACAAAAGTACTCAGGGCAAATTCTCCTAGTATAATTTGTAAAACCCTATGGAATAAGGATCCATGGTAGATGGAGTTGGTTTGAGGGGATTACTTTTATGAAAAAATTCTAATACTACAACCCTATCTAGAAGGCTCGCAAGGAGTGCAATATCCACCATCTTTTATTTATATCTCCACACACTAGTTACATGGGATTGTAAGCTTTGTAGGAATTTTATGTGGGTATATGGAATAAACATCCATTTCCATAAGTTTTGGATTAGAGGTCTGATATTTATGAAACATCGTTAAGATGGTAGACCTCTAAAACCCTGTTTAAACCCTAAGACAAATTATACCTAAGAAAAGTGAAGATTTTTGCACTCAATCACTCATGAATGACCTAATAAACACCTAAAACATCTAGTACACTTAGAGGAGACCCTAGTCATGGAGCTTGGTTGTATAGATAGTGTATGTAATTATCAATAAATTTTACTTTTTAAAGGAATTAGGTAGTGAATAGGGTGTAGATTTGTTTAGAAAGTTGAAAATCATTAGAGGTGAATGTTTGGGGCTTTTGTAATCACCTCAAGTAATTTCATATCCAAAAATATACCTATAAATACCTCTGTATGCCTCTTCCAAATAATTAGTTTGTAATTTTGAAGGAGAAGGTGACCTAGTTACCTAGTTTGGAAAGTTTTCAAGTGTGATCTACTCAAAAAGCCCATGTTGTGATGTGGGACATGTTGACAATTTTGACCTCATAGGTCAAATTATCACCCATATCATTTGAAAATTTTCATGTCATGATAATTTTTATTTTTGGTCAGTATATTAGTCCTTAAAATTCCTTAAAGTGATCATTACAATCCATGATTATCAGGTATTAAGGTTAATTAGGTGAGTTAAGGTTTTGTCCTTCATTTGTCTTATGTTTGTCTAGCCATTTTTTGGCCTTTCCAAGCCATTTTCAGTGGTGAGTAGAGTATAAAGTGTCTTTATGAGTGTCATATCATGTTTCAATGTAATTTTATGCCTAACATATGAACAATCAAGTTTATCACCTTCTTGACTAACTTCATGACTCATTTTCGTGCATTTTTGACCATCTTGTGACCTCCAGAGAAGGTTTTGTGAGGTTTTGATAGTATATGATAATTAATAAGACTAATTACATATTTATTCACCTTATAATATTTTTTATAGACTCAATAACACATTTTACATCATTTCAATCAATTTTCCTTAGTGAATTTCGCTTTTTTAGTATAAAAATAGGCCTTTTTGAGGCATTCATACTAGTTTTCAAAGGATTTTTGTGATAAATTCATTACATATGCTTCATTGGGTACTAATATGGTCATATTAGTGGTATTTATGAGTTTTTATGTGAAAAAATGGCAAAACCCCACTTTACTCCTATATCGACCTCCTTGGCAGCTCTAGAAGGGTAGTTTTCAAATGCTCAGTACAGAAAAGGAGAGAGAGTTGGGAGATGAAACTTTGGAAATTTTTAGGGGTATAATTAAGATTTAAATTAATGGATTTTTTTTTATATTTTTTTCCTCATCTTTATGAACAAATGCTAAGAGTGACAAAAGGTCACTATAGCCTATACATCCGAGAGGGGTTTGTTCTTTCACCTATTTCTCAAGATAAGGAATAAATGGAGAGTAATGGTTTATAGGGATGATTTTATTCGTCATTAATCTAATTTTAACCTTTTTTTAATTTGATAACTCCTTCTATAAAAGTATTTATAGCATAAAACCATGTTTTTTTCACTATCTTTATGAATGGCCTTTTGGGCCAAATTTTGGAGCAAAAACTAAGTTTTTAATAATTTTTTTCATATTAATATGTTATAAATTAAATATATAATTTATTTCAAACCTCATTCATCAAATAAATGGTTAATAGGTCTCCATTCTGATTATATCTCCTTTAAGAGAGTTCAAGTTGAGTTGATCTCTTCAACAAGGTACAAATGAATTTTATGAGATTTATTTCAGTTTTAAATAGGTTATGAGGTGATATTGGATAACATTACATACCTAAAAACATTATATTATAGGTAAATGTGATGAAATACACTCTACCAAGAGAAAACTTGTCAGTTTAGATCCCTAAATGACTGTGATAATACTAAAACATTTTATATCACTGTGTTGTCAATTCAAGAGACCTTCCATGGAACTTTATACAATTTTGAATATTATTTAAAGGTTCCAAATCAGATAAAAAGGTTAATAATGCCCTATATAGAGATATGAGTGCTTACAGGGTTCTTAAAGTTCATCAAAGTCATGAAGGAAACTAGCCTAAAACTCAGTTTAGCAAACTTTAAGGTAGGTTAGAACTATTTAAGGTAATGGCTTATTCTTTGTTTCCCTATTATTTTTACCCCATAATTAAAATAATTTACTAGGATATATGTATCAATGAATATTCATGATGAAGTGATCATGTGAATTAAGCAAGCACACATCACATAGTTGAAAAGTAATTGAAACCATCAAGTGAGAATATTACACAAAGATATTGGATTAAAGAATGGAGATTAATTTATTATAAAAAGGGATGAAGTTCATATCTCTCATATATCTCAAAGTTATCACAACTCACAATTGAGTAGCTCAAATAATCCATAATACATAGAAGAGAAATAGCTCTTTGGCTCAATGAATAATCAATATTAAGGGAGAGAGATGTCTATATATACGTTAGAGAGATAAATATACCACACATTATATTTAATGTGTTAATAATATTATTACGTAACACAAGTGACCTCTAGAGCCCTAAGAAAGCTAATATAACCATGTAGCCAAAACCCAATGGGAAAAAGGACTACACCAACACCCCTCATAAGTGCAGCTTAGGTAAGAGATGATATATAAATTGGTTTTTAGAAACAAGGCCTGATGAGGTACCCATGTACAATTTAATATCTCATAAATTAGATAAAATTAAAAACCCCATAGGAAAAACTCCCCCCCCCAAAAAAAAGGGAGAAAATAAGAAGAGGAGACTAAAAGAACCCCTAGAAAAAGATGTTGAAATAATCAGCACTCCAAGTACATAACAATGATCCCCAATATCCTAAAAAACATGAAGGAAGTGTGCCTTCACATATAAAAGGGATAATTTTAATTTACAATTTTGCATGGCGAATGTTTTGGTAGGTCCCTCTGAAACAAAAGTTGTCTCTTCTTTTCAAAAAAAGGAAATCATGAGCTATCAAACTTTTGAATTCCCACTCAAGTGGAATATAGATAGGAATCATTATGTATATCTCTAAAAAATTCTCAAATGTCTCCCTACTAATTCTCTAATGTGATAAATTCTGATCATATATCATAGGACTAACTGTCAAAGATGGCAATGAATAAGCATACAATGAAGGAGAGAGAATAGCTAGAGAAGAAGATAGACATAGAACATTCATTGAAAGAATGTCCATGAGAAGTAGAAAGCAAGTCTCAACAACCATCAAAACTAAATAATGTTCTATATATGAATCACTCATATCTATAAGATTAATGTGTATAAAAACATATGAGTCATCAATATTCTCAATGTGTATACTCTCACTAAAATTAGTAAAATCTTCTAAAATTTAAGTCTGTAAAGGCTCTAAAAGAGCAACAATCTACATGGGAATGTAAGTATAATCTATAATAAAATAACTAAGGTCTAAAAAAATCTCATCCTATATGGGGGATCGATATAATGAAGAATACTATCCACTATGGATGTATCATCACAAGAAATCAAAATAGGAGGTGAGAGTACAACTATCTCTGAAGAGATGATTGGTAGTGGAGTGATGTAATTATCAGTTAGATCTTTGAAAAGAGATAATAGGATGCTATAAATAGTGCATGGATACTCTGTGTATTCCACATGGAAATGAAGATCCATGGAAACATGTAGTAATAGAGTGGCAAAAACCTTGTCACAAGTATTATCCCACTTATTAAAAAAAATAGTATCAATGGGTTTAGGAATTTATCCATATAGAAATGGAATACAATTATTGTGTGTAAGTGTTCCATGTAAGCACACCATGAAGTATAATTATCCTTCCCAAGAAGGATCTCTAGAGATGAAACAAATCCCTCATCTAGATTAATAGTGCACACTCTGGAGATGGACTTTGGACAACACTTAAAATGAGTCAAATCAAATGAAAGTAATCTATACATAAGTGACAATGCACACTAAAATGAACATCAACCTTTGCTAATAATGCATCCAAGAATATAAGATCAATTTGTGTAAGTAGTCACTAAATGGTCACAGGTAATAGTTTATGAAAAACTAAATGTGTGCAAGAGAGAATTTAGTAAGGCCCAAACCCCCCTTGAATATGGCACTTTATAAATTGAGTGTGTTTTACCAAAAAATAGACCAATGGAAAGAGCAAGAAAAAACATGCACTTTTGAAAAAAGTGGCACTGAATTTTGCATTACCAATAAAAATTTATACAAAAATACATTTTCCATCGTTTATGGCCTATTTAATTAAATTTCACTTCAATTTTAAATGCTCAACAAGTTTAGATGCCAACTATGCCTTGTAACCACCCATTGGAATCAACACTAAACAAGGAATGTAATGGTATTAGAGATCAAAATCAATTGAAACCATCAAGAGAGAATATTTCATAAAGATATTGGATTCAATATTGGAGATGAATTGTTTATACAAAGGGACAAATTTCATAGCTCTCAAATTTATCACATCTCACAACTAAGTAGCTCACACAATCGACAATACATAGCAAAGCAATAGCTCTCTAGCTCACTAAATGATCAATACACAGGGATATATATATATATATATATATATATATATATATATATATATATATATATATATATATATATATATAGGTTAGAGAGAGAAATATACCACATATTATAGTGAATGTGGTACTAATGTTCTCAAGTAACTAAAGTGAACCCTAGAACCCTAAGCAATCTAATACAACTATGTAGCTAAAACCCAATGGAAAAAAGGCCTACAACAACAATAATGGCAAGTTGATAAATTAATAATGAATAATCAAGAATTTGGAGAATTTGGAGGTATATGAAGTGATAAATTGGTTGTTGACCTTGGATCATGCACCATAAGGACCTACAGCCATGAACTATCATAGTCAATTAGGTTTCAAGGTGTGACCTTCTTGTTTTGAGGATCCTAAGTTTTGTCATAAGTTATTATTGATTGACTAGGTTATGAGGGTGTTGAAATGTTAGGAAAATTTAATATGAAGGGGAGATGACACATTAGACATTAAAAATCCATCTATAGTCTATACCAAGTATAATATACCTATAGTTGTCTTAATGTTGTCATGATTAATGAGGTTAAGGAGAATCTATGACCTAAAGAGATAGAATGAGTTCATGAGGTTTCAATGAAATAAAATAAGGATTCCAAAGATTTTAGGAAGCCAAGAACATCTATATAAAGTTTATCCTTCAACTCTCTCTCTCAACTCAAGCACATCTATATAAGGTGAATGGACACTTAGAGTTAGCCACATAAGGTTTTAACAGGGTTCTAAAGATAGTCTACATAGTTGGAGACTCGAAGGTATAGTTGATAGTTTTGGTTTATCAAACACTAATTTCAAAATTGATGCATGATCAAGTTCATGATATAATTTTCAAGTGGATAGAGCCATTCTTAAATACCTACAGTTAGAAATTTCCACTTATAGCCACAAGGGAGGCATAACCAATAGTCTAAGTTACATACAAATTATGAATGTTTGTTTTTAGAGTTTATACAAGTCAATTTCACCAAAAAATGAGTTATATTGGTTAACAAGAAAAAAAACTTATGTCAAGACAAGAGTAAGTCAGATCTAACCAAGGAAACAAATTTTGACACACAACCCTGCACCATTGATGGAGACCTACAAGTGCCATCCATAGGAGATAATCATGTTGGAATTGAATCATTGACTAGTTTCAAGTACCTTGTGGTTAAAATTATTCATTTGAAGAAGTTAATAATGTATAAGATGAACCAAATGACCATACACTATGCAAATGTCTATGTTCTACTTCCACTACCCTATGACCTACATGAATACCTACAAGAGTGCCTCACAAAAACTTGAAAGGGTTACATATAGATGTTTAATCATGTTTAAGACCTTATTTAAGGTCTTTAAGAGGTAATTAATGTCATATTAACCCATGGAGAAACTATAAAATGATAGGTAAACTTGAGTCATAGTACATATGTGGAGAGGTTAGTTTTAGGAACTTGTTACCTTAAAAGCTCTAAAACAAATCTTTGATCATATTTGATGCCATCATGAAATATGTGATATAAGATATATATAGGTCCAAATGAATATTTATTTTATCCCTCATGTAGTGGTAATAACTTTCTAAAATAAGAGAGGGTTTGGTCGAGATAGCATGATGTTAGAAGACCTCTATTCCATATAATCTTTCACTTTAGGTTTTCAATGTCTTCTACAGTAGCTTGAGCTTTCAAAGTGACCTCACAATCCAAGTTGGTAGAATGAAATAATATCCTCATGGTAAATTTATTAATTAGAGTGATAATGGTATAAATTTATCAAAGAACATTTAAGTGATTGAAAGTACAAGGTTTTAAATTTAAAGATTCATATATAGGTATACCTTTATCCTCAAAAGTGTCACCTTTAGTCAACTGTAGGGTTGATCCAAAACTCAAAAATTCTTGGTTGAAAAATATTTTAAGAACACACAAATAATAATGTTTTCTCTGACAAGAGATGTTTAATTTCTCAAAATTGTAGATACAACATATGCATATCTCTGGGAAGAGATGTATGATTGCCTTTTCAAGATACATCTATTTTTATACATATTTTGAAGGCAAGAGGAAGATGTGGAAGGTCACCAATATTGAGGGAGATTAATTGGCTTGAATTACATGATTTACAAAATTACAAAATTCAATAAATTACTATTTTTATAAACTCACTATTTTTATACTGCACTACTAAAATTAAAATTTGGGGCACTTTCATTTGGTTTTTTGGGGTCAAACCCCACCAAATGGAGATCTATGCCATCTCACAATGACCCCCTAATTATTATATTTCCAATGGTTCAAATGGGGATTCATACATATATATGGTGTAAAATTTATGGCTCCCGTAAGTTCTACCACCAATTGGGGTACGACCATCGCCCGAATTATCGCTTGAAGTGTTGTCCGGATCAAGGGTGACAATGAAACAAATGATAGTATTATTTGTCATTGGTATTTTAACATGAAATTATTTTAAGTGATATTTAAATAAACCTTGGTTACTTTTATTAAATCATATAAACTTGATATAAGCTCTGATATGCTAATATACACCTATAGGCAGGCCATTTTTTGCCAATACTACACAGTCATACAAATTGTCAACTAAGCCTATCTAAATAAAATGTATAAAATGAGGGTTTTAGAAATGAATGGTTATTTTTTATATACTTATAATATCCTTTAAAATTATATCACCCTAATATTATTCTTACCACAAGAAAATAGGGTATGAAAGCTAATTCTCAAGGTACAATTGTAGCCATACCTGCTAATACTACATAGTCATCTTTCCAAAAGTATGTCTTGGAGATTTTTGAGGTTTGGAGGTGATATAAATATGATATATACCTAATATTTTTTAAAAATGGACCTCATGACCCAATTAAGACACTCATATCATTTTTTTCCTAAGAAGATAGGGGAGATACCCTATATTTTGTCTCAAATAGAGGGTACTCCAGGTAGTCAAGTCTATAGGCTTGAGAAGTGGGTGATAAGGGGAGGTGTCAAGGAAGATTTTAGAGTTGAAATAAAGGCTGGGATAGTTTTATTAAACATGAAATAACATGGTTGAAGCCTTATAACTCTAATAAGGTATGTATATAAATATTTAGGCTCTAAGTCTAAACTAGGCTTATTAGGCATGAACAAGGCCCAAAGCCCTAAGAGGTCTCAATACTATGTATATCATGTGTAAACCTCCCAATAAATTTTATAAATTTTATTAATGGGTATGAGACTATCTAAAACCTCTATCATGAAGATAAATACACCAAGAAGCCATTTTTTGGCTTAGAAGCATGACAACCTGCAAAAAATGTCTTGAAGGGCTTGAGAGGCCAAGTTTTCAAGCTCAAAAAATTATGGAGGCTTAACATGGGACCTAAAGGATAATTTGGATGTTTGAGAGGCTATTTAAATTGCATTTTGTGTATTTTTAATGAGTATTTAATGTCAAAACTTTCTGAACAATCCTTAAAGGCCAAAACCACCTAAAACCTCAGTTTGGGTTAGTTTGCAAATATTGACTTGGAAACCACAAAAAAATCCATAGTTTACTCATAAAAAATACCATATTTTTTATTCAACTCTTAGAGGGTCTTCAAAATGTGTTTTTGATGTACCTTCATTTGTACAAAATATTACAAAAACTATACTTTTTCATTTTTTTGAGATAAAACAAGGGTTTTAAAGAGAGTGGATAGATACCAATAAATGAGGGAGGTGGATTGAGAATTTATTTACCTTTTAAAATTAAAAAATACATATTATATCACTCAAATATTCCTAAAACGTTCAATTATTTCAGGCTAGTAAGAAAATACTTCAAAAAGGCAAGCTTTACAATGGCCATTTCAATGTTCTTATACCTCCACAGTGTTCTAGATCACCAAAATTGACATGGATCATGATGACATAATTTTTAAAGTTAATAAAATGGTTTTTTTTATTTTCACATGTGTGGTGGGTCTCAAGAGCAAGTTTTTCACTTTCTAGGCCTAGGAGGGCTAATTAAGCCTAATTTTGCTAAAAAATTGTGCTAGAAATGATATCTACACTTGGAGTTTGGCCACAAAAATTTGTGTGAATATATAATGGTACATAGGTTATATTAAAATTTTCTAATTTTCTCATTATAATTTTTATATTATCCCAAAAAATGATCCTTTCTTGAAAAAAGACTACAAGAAACTAAGAAGAAATGCATGGTTTTGGTGTAGAACCCGATATTTTTAAGTGTTTAATGGATCAAATTTCCTTTTTAAAAGTATAGTATTATATTTATAATTCATACATTGATTATATATGCAAACTTGAATAAAAAATGAAGAAGGACCTACTTTTTCCTTCTAATCCTTACTGAAAAATGAAAACGTAAAGGGACTAAAGGACTAAATCAAAGAATATAACTCCTCATGAGGTCTTATAAAGTTGTTTAATGAGATTTTATGCCAAATTTAAAATTTTAATAAGTAATTAAATTTATTTAATTTAAATTTATCAATTTATAAAAGGTATCTAAGCTCTAAAAGGTCTCATTTCTCTTCCTACG
Source organism: Torreya grandis (assembly GCA_037957365.1). Classification (NCBI taxonomy): domain Eukaryota; kingdom Viridiplantae; phylum Streptophyta; class Pinopsida; order Cupressales; family Taxaceae; genus Torreya; species Torreya grandis. The sequence continues at coordinate 731,255 of JARHVA010003540.1, forward strand.
CCAACTTTGGAGACAAAGTCAAAGAAGATGGAAGAAGTATCCTAAAAACCTCAACCAAGTGTTGAAACATCATTCATGAGAATAAATAAGGGTTAAAATAAGTAATTTAATATAATTGAACACTTAATTTCATGGAGGAAGACCCATTCACTAAGGAGACATACAAACTAAGATCTAAGAGTGGTGGCAAGAATCTAGGCACTCTCCAAGTGATCTAATCTTGGATAGCCATTATGAAAAGGTAAAAAACTCCCCAAATTTTTTAAAAATATATCTTCCATGCCACCCTATGTATTAATAATGTTTGAGAGGTTGAATAAATTCTACGTAGCATTAAAAGAGGAGTAAGACCAAGTTTTAAGTCTCCTATTTTGGGGTTGCTTTATCTCCAAGCATTTATTTTTTCTATTTGAATTAGTTTTAGATAATATAACATATAAATATTTGATTTTTGTTGTGATTAAATTCTATCAAAGTTTGTACTCGCCTTTTGAGATGAATATGAAGATTTTGTTCCTCCATTTTCAGATTTTTGAGTGATGTGTATGTGTTTTCCATTGATATAATCTAGTGAAGAACTTGTTTTCCTATTTTATTGTATATTTATTATACCTTCATGAGAGATATTTGATGTTATATAGGTAATTTTAATTGTTTAAACCATTTTAATTTCAATCATTGGATGCGATTTTAATTTCTCTACACTCCTTCCTTGCATAAATTAAGTTTGTCAAGTCTTTCTAAAACACTTTTCTAGAAGCCATCTCTGAGTGTAGAGAATGTGTCAAAGTTTATACCTTTAATAAGAGTGTTATTTCAAGCATAATTTTTCACAAAAAATTGGTGTATCACCTTCATTTCCACTTTTCTCTTTCAATTTCATTGTAAACAGTGACTTTTGCACCCTTTTCATTGCTAGAATTAGTAAATAGTAGGTTAAGAATAAATTTTAGTGAGAGAAACAAATGAACCATCCCTCTATATAGATTATCTCCCTTATAAATTCACCCACACTTAGGATATATTCCATGTTCCAACAAGAGTGAGGAATATCACACTTTCTCTCAAGGGTACACTCCTAATTGATAATAGTTTTTAGCATGCCTTGTGGGACTCATTCTCTTTAGCATAGATAAATTTTGGAGATAAGGAAAATTAATTGAAGTAGTAGAGGATATTTATTATCATAAAAACCTAAATATTTCTCCAAGTTGTAGAGTTTGTAGAAACATTTAGGAAACACTTTCATGTCAAAGGTTACCACAAGATCATCTAGTTAGGGTATTCCTCTTGAGTTAATTGAGTTTCCTTATACTTCTTTAAAAATAAAATTTTTTAATAGGACAAAACCCTATCAGAAAAATCAATATCTATCTCTTGGTCATCCTATTGTCCTAAATAGTGAAATCTCCACTATCAAGATGGACATCAAAAACCAAGTGTTTATTTCATTCAATAAGGGTAGTCTATTGAGTTTAACCTAGTTTGATGATATACCTATATCATATTTTAAGAGTATTACATTTTTATCATGAGAATATCAAAAAAATCCTATTAAGCACATCAAGGATGTCACTAACCTCTTTTCAATCCATAATGTCATTCAAGATAATGTGGCTATTAGACTGCTAGCTATTTCTTTCAAAGGAAAATAATTAAAATGGTATAGAAACCTCCCACTTAACTCCATTACTTCTTGGGATTAATTAGTTTCATCCTTATTCAAATAATTTGAGAAAAAATCTGATCACCTATCCTTATTTGAATATTTAACTACTATAAAAAGTGTTCCTCATGAGTTCATGACTGTTTTTAACCTCAGATTCTAAAAAACATGGACTAAGATACCTATAATGATTAGGCCATCCATATAATGTGACTTCTTATACTATCTAATATCCCTCAATTATAACGTTAGTGTTATGATATAGTCAATGGGTGTTAATACTTTTACAAATGCTTATGAGGTTACAATAAGAGTAGAGAACAGTCTGATATAAGTTGATAAGCTTTCTTCATGGAATTCAAAGCTTATCTTACTAGAATTGAAATCTATACTATCCCCTCAAGTTCCTCAATTTCCTCAAGTTCCATCATTATCTCATATTCCACCTCCTCAAGCCCAAGTTGCAACACCTTCTATTCAAGCTAATGAACTTGTAGAACTAAAAGGTTTCTTGTAGTCTTTTTGAAATGAAATAGTATAATTGAAGAGGTAGTTATATAAAGAAAATAAGCCTTATCAACAACCAATTTAACCCATCTATCATCCTTTTATAGATCAAAGGCCTCCTTATCAATGTTTTAGGGAAAATAAACCATCCTACCAAGGTCAAGGAGATATAACTCAAGCTAAACCATATGTAGCTATTGATCCTAATGCACCTTCCACTTCAAAGGATATTGTTCCTACACCACCTCAAAATAGATTAATGTAAGACTCAGGTTGGCAACCCTCTAATCTCAATGATGTTTAGAACCAAGTCTTGGTGTCACAAAATATGACTTTTCCATAAATGACACAAGAAGAGTTTTCTATTCAAGGAATACAATACCAAGAAATAGGTTTAGTACCACAAGGAGAGGTTCAAAAATTTCAAGGGTATTTTTATGTCATTAATGTAAATTGGCAAATAGATGATTATGTGGTTTTCAATTAGGGTGTGAGACTAGCACTCCAAATGGCCAAGTTACAACTATTACTAGAGATAAAATAAGATCCATTGATGAGGCTCAATAGGTGATTCATGATTAAAGTATTCTTAATATTTTTTCCAAAGGTACCAAATATCAGCTTGCTACCCCAATAACTTAGAAAAATCAGAATATAGAAGTTAGAAAAGTTCATCAAGTACCTTTAGTTCATGAGCATCTAGTGGTTCAAAAGGTGTAGCCAAAGGTTAGTGGGAATCAATTTAGTATAGTGGATCAAATTAATAATTATAAAATTATCAAAATAATTTGATATTCCCTATCTATTATAGGATAAAAATACATACTCATTCAAGAGATTTTAGCTCTCAAGTTGACTCCAAAACCGATTGAGAAAGAAGGTGTTATCTTGACTAATTTAGACCAAAAAATTAAGAAAAAAGTAAAGAAAGTATATAATATAGTAAATGTGGAAAAAATGGATTTAAAATCAAATAAAACTCCTCCTTTCTATCTCTCCTTGATAGTTGGTGACACTTTAGTTCATAACTGCATGGTGGATAGTGGAGCTAGTAGCACTATTATACCCAAGCAAATTATGAATAATATTGGTTTAGTTTATGAACTAAATGAAAAAGGGGTACTGAAAATATATGGGTCACCAAAAAATATGGTATGTATGATTAAATATCTGAATTTGACACTGCATTATTGTTCCAATTTTACCATTCAGCAGGATGTAGTGGTGGTGGACTTGCCTCTTTACTTTGCCATATGTTTATCAAGAGACTTCACCTCAAAGATTGGGTGATACTTATAATATGATTATACATATTTAATTTTTATAACTAGGTATGGTAATAAGGTAAAAATTAATTTTTTACCCATTTTATGTTTCTATTTGGATCCATATATGCCAAGTGTTGTAAACACTAACTATGTCATCTCGGATGAGGTGCTAGAAACTAGTGGAGTGGACATTGATTCACATTTAGATGGAGTTACATATTTTTTAATTAATGAATGAGCCTAAAAATTACATGATAATTATCCTTAAAATATTATTTAGGAGGAGCGACTTGGCATTTTTTTCCTCCATGAGAATGATACACTAATTCTAGAGATGGTGAAGGATGATGAATCTAGTAAAGGTCTATGGTATTTTTACTTTGATTGATAAAGTAAAAATCATTCTAAAAGGGATGGAATGATATTAATTTATCTATAAAATCAAAGGTATTTATCCTCAATAAAGTTCTAGTTTGGTTGTATAAATAATGTTGTAGAGTATGAGGCACTAGTCCACCATTTACAGTGGGCTAACAAGATGAAAATCAACACCTTGCAAGTTTTTGGTGATAGTGAAATTATAGTTCACTAAATAAGAGGTCTTAATGTATGAAAAAACACATTTATTAGATCTTATAAGCATAGGTTTTGGGACTTACTTGAGGATTTTTAGGCTTTTAATATTTAGGTAATACCAAGAGATAATAATAAACATATATATATATATATATATATATATATAGGTTGGCTTCCATAAGGGCTCAATTTAGTATCCCAACTAATATTAAAAATGAGAAAAGTTAGTTACACAATAAGGTGGTTGTGAGGCCTTCTATTCTATATAACCATGATAATTGGTAGGTATTTTAGGATGACAATAATATTATTTATAAGAAGAGGTTGAGTTCTCCTATAAGAATTAGTCAAAGTTGTTGCAATAGTATGGTGATTAGATTATGTAATTAAAAACTAATAAGTTTCCTAAATGATTTATCACACTTTATAATATATTTAGTGGTGATGGTTAATTGAGGAAAAAAAAAATTAACTAAAGAAAAGTATATAGTGACCTGAAAGGATTTGACCCAAGTCTATCTCAACACATCATTGAGCTAGATGGTAAAACCAAACTAGTGAAATAAAGGCAAAGGCCCATCAATCCAAAACTTGAGCCTTTGATGAGAGCTAAAATTCATAATCTCATATAGTTATCCATTATATTCTTAATCAATAACTCATATTGGGTAGAAAACCTTGTTCTAGTATGGAAGAAAAATGGTGAGATTAGACTAAGTGTTGACTTCCAAGATTTTAATAAGGATTCCCTTAAAGATCACTATCCATTTCCATCCATAGAAAACATTTTTTAGATGGTTTCAAGTTCATATATGTTCTCTTTGTTAGATGGATATAGTGGCTATAATCAAATCTTGTTTAAGGAAGAGGACCAATTCAATACAACCTTCATTACAAAGTGGGGGACCTTTTCATATTGAAAGATGCCTTTCATTTTATCCAACGCTAGAGTAACCTTTTAGAGGACCATGGATATGGAATTCCAAGGTCTTATTAATAGGTTTTTACTTATCTATTTGGATGACATAAATTTTTTTTCAAAGAGTGCAAGTGATCACATTATCCACCTCAAAAAAGTGTTTGAAAGGTGTAGGCAATTTGGGGCATCTCTTAATCCCAAAAAGTGTCTTCTCAGTTCATGAGGGTAAGATTATTGGGCATGTGGTTTCAAAGTATGGTTTAAATATATATCCTAAAATAATATATTTTATTCTTTCTCTTTCCTTTCCTAAACACAAAAAGGCCTTGTAAAGTTTCTTAGGAAAAATCAATTTTATAAGAAGATATATTTTAGATTTTGCCACTTTAGCTAAACTACTTACAACCATGTTAAAGAATAATCAAAGTTTCATTTGGTTCAAGGAAGGGATAAAGAGTTTTAATAGATAAAGAAAGCCATGTCTAGTGCTTCTACACTCATAAATCCATATTTCATAAAATACTTAATCTTATACACTTATTCTAACATGGACATGATTTTGAGTATTCTTATGAAATAGAATCAAAGGCCTTAGAATAGGTAATAACCTTCTTCAGTCAAGTCTTGGAGGAGTATGAAACAAGGTATTCTTTTGTTAAAAAAACATGTACTTTCACTAATCATTTCTCGCAATAATTTTAGAAACTTGTTATCTAATAATAAGATACACCTAATGATTACCCATCCAAGTATCAAGGAGTTCCTCTTGAACAAAGATATAAATGAGAATAGAGATGGTTAGATAATGAAGGTAATATATTATGATTTGTAAATCAAGGTAATAAATCTGATTAGAGGTGAAGGACTTTTTTATCATCTATCCCAAGATTTACAAGAGGTTAATGAAGTGGTTTTAGTGTCACATGATGAAGAAGTTGTAGCTAATCATACCTCACCTTTTAGCTAGTTTCATGATTTGGTAAGATATATCCAAGATGGTTATTATCATTCTAATTTAATATTTTCAAAAATAAGATATTTTATATTGAAATCCATTCCATTTATTCTTATTTATGATTTTATTTTCAAGAAATACATCAATGGTATGTTTCTAAGGTGTATAGAGCCAAGCCAAACACAAAGATTGCTTGAAGAGTTCCATGATGGACATATTGGAGGAAATTTATTAGTAAGGTCTATAACCCTTAATATCATGAAAATTAGGTAATATTGTCCAAGCATATTTTGTTATTGTCATGCATGGGTTAGGAAATGCAAACATTATACTAAGTTTATAGGGAAAGTGAAACTTATAGCCTTGCCTCTCCAACCAATTATAGTGGACCCACCCTTTATCCAATGGGGATGATAATTTATTGGCCTCATCAATCCTCCTTCAATCTTAGGTAATAATTGGATCCTTAATGTTATGTATTACTTCATAATATGGACATAGGTAGTAACATTAAAAAATCAAATGAATCCAATGTACTAGATTTTTATGAAGGTTTGCTCACTAGATTTGGGGTTCCTTTAAACATCATTTTAGACAATGTCATGGATTTTGTGGGAACTAGGATTAGCCAATGAATTTTTATACATGGTTTTTACCTCATAAAATCATCAAACTACTATTCATAATGTAATTGCCTTATTGAGTCCACAAATAAGAACCTATTGAAGATCATAGAAGGACTATTTAAGATAATCAAAAGTTATAACATTTAAAGTTAAAGTCAGCTCTATGAGTAGATAAGATCATATAAAAAATATCAATAACCAACTCTCCATAAAAGTTGGTATATGGTAAGGAATCAAGGTTACCCATTTATCTTGAGTTTCCTACTTTAGAATTAATGAATCAGCTTGAGTTGTTAGAGAATGAACTAAAGGAGATCAGGTATGCTAGTAACTAGGTAATTATCTAATTTTATAGTAACTAGGTAATATGGTTAAAGGGGACATCATGAGCATGAGAAGGGACTTAAATGGATTACATGATCAATTTAAAAAAATAACTAGGTAATTATCTAATTTTATAGTAGTCTTTGTAAAATAAGCCTCCACCACTCCAATTTAGTTCTCCTCTTGCAAGTAATCACACTGCTAATCTAGGTTCAAATTTGATGTTTCTAAAAGTGGACTTTCAAGAGTTTAATGGTAATGATACACTCACATGGATCACTCAAATTGAAAAAATATTTTATCTACATCAAATTCCATGTTTAAAAAAGGTGTTCATGGCCTCTTTGTATCTAAAACCTGAGCAATTCACTTAGTATTGATGGTTGTGTGATCAAAATAAAAATAAGGGTCTCCTAGTTTCCTAATCAATATTTTTTGAGGAGCTATAGCTCCACTATCATAATAATGTCTCAAAAAAATAATTAATGCTATCATCTAAACTACACCAAATAAGGACTATAAAGGATTATATTCATCAATTTCATAATATCTTCTTACATGTGGTAGACATCATTAAGGAAAATCTTATTGACCTATTTTAGATGGACTCAAAGATAGCATCCAATTAGAGGTTCGCATATTTAGTCCTAGTTCAACATTTAAATCCATCCCAAGGACATACATGTTAGAAAAAAAACATATGATCAAATAAAGACCTTTCACTAATGTCCATGAGTGCACTTTACAATCACCATTACTTCCTAAGGCTACAAGATTGAACCCTTAATAAATTGAGTAGAAACATATAAAAGGTTTGTGTTTTAGTTGTGATATAAATTGGAATAAAGTACATCATTTTAATAAAAATAAGATACTTTACATTGAATATGCCAATGATGATGATGCCTCAGGTGCAAATTTGGATGAACCCAAGGATGAATCTAAAGATTATTAACCTACTATTTCCTATCATGCCCTTTCAAGTATTAGTACTCCTAAAATTCTTAATGTGGTGGGATCACATAATAAATAAAAGGTGATTATGTTGATTGACTCTATGAGTATGCAAATTTCATAAATAGTAAGTTATCTACTCATTTGAATTATTTCATTTACCCAACTCTAAAATTTTAGGTCTTGAGTATAGATGGTGATACTATTAACTATTCTATAAAATGTCATAGTATTAAGCTTGTTATGAATTACTACCTATTCTATTCTCCTATGTTTTTATTCCCATGAGATTGGATAACATCATTATGGGAGTGAAATTTATCACCACTTTGGGAAAAATTGAGATGAATTTCCATGAACTATTCATGTTCTTCCATTTAGAAGGTAGGATAATTGAACTACATGGATTCCAAGCTAAATATTTAAATTAGTTGGTTCCGATCAGATGATGAAGGTTCTCAAAAAAGGTGCTGAAGGATTTATGGTGTGTGTATTTTCTATAAAGGTTCAATAAACCAAGGAGTCTACCCATACTTATTTAAAAATGGTGTTGTATGACCATTCTATTATTTTTGGTGACATGCCAAAAGGAATCCCACCAAGCCAAGCACATGATTATACCATTAGACTACCTCTCAAAATTACACCACCCAACATCAAAACTTGTAGGTATCCCTATGCCAATATGTTAAAAGAGATATTGGAGGTAGGTATTAATTGGCATAGCCAATATCCAAATTTAGTAGCTAAACATGGCTATTTATACAACCATAATTCATATACATATGCAATAAATCTTAATAATTATCAAATTTCAACTCATTTGGTTTGTAAAAGTACATAAATAAATTACAAGCATAAATCACTCTTTACAATTCATCAAATAAAACATGTATTTCCTTATTTAATTTATAATACATAAACATAACCCATAATAAAAATATCATTTTATCATTTAGTAATATTTCCCATATCAAATATATGTAAATATTCATAGATAAATTTCTTCATTTATTTTCACCACATATCCATTACCCATTCAACTAATCATTCTCCAATTAGTTTACAAATTAATGTTAATCCAAAGTAGAGAAATCTAGTTATAATAAGTAGGCATGCAAGTGGTTATTATCCACCTATAGGTTTCTTTATGGACCAATACTAAAAAGATATAAAATACTCTATATATACACCATCATCTTGGTTTAAGAAAACAAACATTCTCTAAGACTAACACCATGTTTCAAAATTCAACAAGGTTTGATTTAAACATCATGTTTTTATGTAGTTCAAATCATAATAATCATCCATGAAAACTATGTTTCTAAAAGGGATTCCAAACTCAATAATTGTCCAAGAAAACTATGTATCCAAATTAGTTTCAAACACAATATTCATCCAAGAAAATTATGTTTCCAAACTAGTTTCAAACACAATATTCATCCAAGAAAACTATTTATTCAAATGTTTTTTTTCAAAGAGTAATAAAGAGACCTTAAATACCACACCATAGAGTGATTAAAAGGACATTTTTTTAGCAAAAGGATAAACACATAAAGTGTTTTAAACAATTTAGAAAACAACCTTAAATACCACCATAATGTGGTTTAAACTAATTACTTACAAACTATAAAAGGCATGAATACTACAAATGGTTTGTTTTTAACCATGAAATAGTGTATCTACCAGTGAAAAGTGGTATTCTACTTTAAACAGGGAGAAAAAAATTTAAAAAATCACTTAAACAATGGTTTGGGAAACCATTGTGCATTCACATAGGTGGATTTTAGCCACCTACAAGTATGCATAATAACTTCTTTAAATTTATATTAATTTAATGCATAACCATGTAATAAGGTTTGAAAATGTCAAATACAACACTATAGATGGCTTATTTTACCTCCTATAGGTCTATCATATTCTCTCTTTTTCTTTTCAAATAAATGAACTTCAAGAAGGTCCTTATTATTTTGCAAATTTCTTAAAAGAAAGCATAACTCTATTCTAAAGTTAAAATCTAATTAATAAGGAATTATGAGATATTTATATATGTTACAATACAAAAGTAAAATAATAACATATAAACCCATGAAATTTTCTCTGTTCCAACCCTCACACAACCAAGCATTAAAATATTTACTTTTATTTTTCTTTAAAAACAAAACCCATAAAATTGCTACTAGGTTAAATCATAGTTATATACTCTATGTCAATAATTAAATAGGGTTTGATACATGAGGGATCATAACAAGATAGGTTTACCTTAAAACCAAATGTATTCCATTTCTCAAGCAAATAATAAGAAAAATTCAAAAGATACTTGAGTTTTAGAAACTAAAATAAAATTAAACCCTCTTGTATTCATTATCATCCTACTCTTTTTTATTCTCCTTCAAAGTCATATTATTTATCTTCCACTTCTACCCTTTAACCTTCTACAAACTATCCTTTCAAATATCCATATAGTTAACTACATGTGTTTTTTTCATTTTGAAACTCCCCATAATGCCATACATGCTAGCCATTCACCATAATTTATGCATTATTCTCCCAACAGGCCCTTTGCACCATCATTTCTCTCCCAAAACACCATAAAAAATAATTTCACCCTATTTTATCTCCACAAAATTCATCCATGCAATCCAAAAATGAAAACCCTAGCCTTTTATTGACTTGTTTTGACCAAAGAAAAAAAATATATAATTTCCTAATAATAATTTCTATTTAGAAATTATTTAATCACTTTTTTTAATTCAAAGATAATTAATCAAGACATAATCAATCATTTTAATTTAAAAACATGATTATAAGTTTTATGATTTTCAATTAAAAGTCACAATGGAGGTTAATATATGCCAAGACAATGATAGACTAATAATCTCATCAAAATATCCCACTGGAGTCAAGCACATCAACTGCATGTGTTTTCTAGTGGTCTTCTAACATCAAACCCCCAAATAGAGTTATCATTATACCAAACAAGATCCATTCTTATAAATGATCAAAATAAAAATAATAATCCATACACAATATTCATTTTATGTGTAAGATGATAAAATAACCAAATATTCATAAGTAGAGATCAATAAATAGTTATGCAACAATGTCAATCAAGGAGACTAACAACATAAAAAAAAAATTAATATAAATAATTATAATTAAATGTATAATACCAAACAATATTTCAACTCAACACTTAACTAAAATCGTTAAGTTACTCCTAAGGAAAAAAGTAATTAAGCAAAATGGTCTCACCAAGAACCTCAGAGTGACCAAAACACACTACATAATGACAAAATGAATGTAATTACTACTCCATCTAGCTACATTAAGACACACATCATAATAAATAATTCAAACAAATAATCCTATTGTGTGTTTGTGTGATGTTCTAGTTTCTTATTCTCTCTACCCATAACTTCCTTCATTTATGACCTCCTCCCCTATGATGTTTTCCCTTTGTGGTACTTGGTAAGGGTAAGAGGTTCCCTACATCAACCTCAGGGACAAAATTTTTAGTTAGGCCATTTCCCATTTAAAACCTTAAATAAGAAACATATATACCATTATATACAACATATAGAATTATATATGATCATTATAACTCTTTAATGTCAAACACACAAATGTTCATCCAAATCAAAAGATGTAGAATAGAAAAGTATAATAGCATAAAAAATAAATAAATTGAATGTGTCCATTTATCCAAATGATTCATAATTCTAACTACTCATTCTTTAACTATATGTAATCAAAATGACATGATGTTTGTTAAGGGTCATATTTAATATGATAGTGGAAATGGTTTTCACCACACTCCCAACAAGTTACAACATTTTTTGGAGGTAAAGGTATAATACTAGCTCATGTTGTAGGGTCATGAAAGTTGTTTTGTTGTTTGTTACAATTTTCACTATTTTATTTTGCATAATTATGAGGTTTGAAATATTTGTTTAAATTCTAAAATTTCCTAAAATTGGTTTTTTTATTCAAAAAACTTTTTTTCTAATCAGATTTATTACAATTTTTACTTATAAGTTGAATTTTTATTTTTTATTTAAAATAAAGTGTGTTGTTCTCATAATCTTGTCTTGCCTTATAGCAATAATTTTCTTTCTATTTTTCATGATGTTCAGATTCTATGGTAGCATCTAATGCGCATGGGTTAGTCATGTTCACATCATACATTTTTACCTCTTGCAATCCTAGCTCAAAATTGGTAACTTTATTTTATTCATCATGCATGTAGTTTACATAATGTAGGAGGCTGAGAAAGTTTTTATCATACTCCAAAACAATCATAGTGCCTTATTTTAGTTTGTAAAATTTTGTAATATTTTGTTCGTTTAAGGTACTATTTAGGTATCATTTCTCAAACTGCCTCTCAAATGTTTCTCATGAGATAGTTATTAGGTGTAGACACAAATATTATGTCACACACATGTGTGTAACTCCTTGTGTTGAAACCCCTTTTATCCCTTTTTTAAATAATAATAATTAGCCTCCCTAACCCATGATTTTACCCCTCACACATTTAATTAATTTAAAATACTTAATTAAGTTAATTAAAAACCCCTTTTGCCACCTTACCTGGCCACCTTGCCCTATGACTAATTCTCACCTAATGATTCACCTCAAGACTTAGTCCCCTCATCCTAACTACCCAAGACTTATTCTCACTTCAAAACTAAATTCCTAATCAACTACCACCTTCTTAACCTCTTATTTTTACCATTTTGTAATGGGTTCCACACTTGGCATGAATAATAATAGAAAATAGCCCAAAAATAGTAAGCTTTACCTATTTTAGCATTGTTGACGTCCATTAACCCATTATCAATGTTGGTAGGATCATCGATGTCAATGATATAAGCCAAACTCCAACCTAATGTTTAGGTTGGCAAAAATCAAGAAAATTGATTCCTACTTGCATTCAAGCTCTCAACATTTAACTTTTGACATCCTAACTTACTATCATCTTGTGTAAGTCAATCATGATCAGGAACAAAGCTCTTGAGGACCAATAGCACCCACTTATTCTCTCTATTTAGGCCATCAGTTTAGACTACCTGATAAATACCATCAATTTGGCACTTATTATTCAGTGACCACTGCAATAAAGTACATCACTTATTTTATAGGTCTTTTAAGCATTTATTATACTATCACTTTATATCTACTATGCATTATTTTACACACTCCTAACTAAACCCCTGTGAGGGAGTTACAAAGATTCCTTTCTTATTTCCCCTTAACTTGACACACCAAAACTCTAACCAGATCTAACCAAACCATACTCTCTCTCATAATTCTCCCCAACCTCCTAGACCTGATCAAAACCATTTCCCATACCCAAAAAAGCCTTCTATAAGCTCCTAGGCAATTATTGCCCCTACCAACCTCGACAGCCTAACCAACATCGATCACCTTCACCACTGACCTTGGTAATATAATTGATATTAATCACTCCATTACTGATGTCAATGACTATGGATTCCCTAACCTTTCCAAAACCTACCCAAATAACTTCTAAAACACAAATAGAATATACCACTTGCAGTTTATTACTCTCTACTACATTCAAATTGCTAATAAAGGTAATATTATCTCTATTTCACTCTCTCTTTGCCTCTCTTTTAGTTATTTATTACTCTTTTGTCTCTCAAAAGTGGACTATCATTTCTAAGGAAGTTTCACACTTCTTAGAATAAGTGCGTACCTTAGTAGCCCACTCATTTATCTACTAACAAACATCTTGTGGTAGTGATTTCTTACTTATATGTAGTCCTCCCCAGCCAAAGAGGAGTGCTCAAAATGTCTAGATATAGCATGCAAACCAATCCAGGTTCATTCTAATCACTTATCCCTATCAATCTTTTTTATTTTCCTTTAGACTTGAAATAGATAAAATTTACTGAAACATTTTTGGCATGCCCAGTGGGACCCTGGATTTTTTCTTGCATTCATTTCTTGTTTTAAGCATTCATATAGGTGCATTATAGTGAAAACTTCATTTATTGCACTTTCTCCTTCTCTTCTCTCTTAAAATGAAAAATTGAACATTTTATTTTCTATTTAAAAGCATTAAACTAAAATTTTCTTTCTTTTCTCTTTGGCTCTAAAAGAAATTTATCAATTTTTTTACAAGTTAAAAAGAATGTCTTCTTTACCTCTTCTTGCATGCACATTAGGATAGTGAATTTCATTCTCTACTCCTATTTTCATCTATTTTTTCATTTTAATCTAAACATTTCAAATTTGTGTTTAAAACTTACTACATTTCATTGTTTGCTTGTTGCATATTAGCTCACCTAGTTAATTACAAGCATTATGAATAAATTATAGTTCACCTATGTTACACAACCAAATCACATTCACACAAACAAATATATAAACTCACCTAAGAAAAGGCCCATCGATATTTCATCACCAGGTGGATCACCTTACCCTACCCAGTTATCCTACTTAGATTTCACCACCAAGGGGAGAACCTACTCCATTCTTAGGTAAAGTATAAACTCTAGACAGAAGGTATATCTTGGCTAAGTAACCTGGCTTAGCTCTAGGTCTATGAAGTGTGGAGAGAAAGATCTTATAACAAGCCATGTACCTAGTCTAACATATACTTCTTCTTGATCACTAAAACTAACCTGAAACTAGCTCTAGATTGCTTTCTAGTATCTTCGATAACCAAATTCTCTTTTCACTATCTAATTAAGGCATAAGCCAACATGAGACTAAAAATTAATCTCTAGAACTTGATAGTTGCTAGTTGTATGATCTTTTTATACTTTTTTGTTGCCTTCTATATTTTAGAGTTGGTAAGGACATTTTCCTATTGATTCACAAAATCAATACTATTTCTAATACTTAGTTTTTATAACCTATTATCTCATGTTTTTCTAAGTGTTCTTCCTTCTTACACAGACCTCTTGCATCTATGATTTTACCTAGTTTTAACTTTTGGTTGTCTAAAACATTAGATTTTACATCACCCAGGATATCATAATGACCAAAATCAGTTAACCCTATTGGCATCATTATATTTTACCTACTGACATCAGTTAATCCAACGACATTGGCAAACTTTTTCTATCGACATTAATCAAGTGACTAACATCGGTGACTGTGTAATTTTCATATACTCAAAATAGAAATCTAAAATAACCCACTTACCTACACTCAAACCTAGTTTTTCCTTATCATATTACTAATACAAGTTAGTAAGATTATTTATACTTCCTCTTATATGGTATTGACGTGAGCTCAAGCCAAAATTATTGCCAATTATGCAAGTCATCAACCACTTCCACCTTCCCCTCTTAATTCTAATTCTATCATGGAGCATACTTTAGATATAGAACATACTCCCATCCCCAACCAAATTCCCATTGTGCCTGAAGGAGATCAAGATTTTGCTAAATTTCTTGATCATAATGTGGCAGCCCTTCAACATTACCTTGCTATGAGCTAAACCCATAATTCTTCAGGTGACCCAGTCTATGGTATGCCAACCTCTCTAATGAAGATAACTTCAATTTTAGTTTCCTCCACTATTTTATCCATGGTTACCCAAACCACCACTTTGATGAGTAACCCAACTATAAATAATGTCCAAAGTTTAGCATCACTAACTACCCAATCCCACCTAAACCCTGGTGTGACTTCCCTACTTTCACAACCACAACCAGTTCAATCAAGTCTTACCCCATTTTAGAATTTAATGGTACCTATTCCAACTACCCTCATGTGTATAATTACCCAATTTATGACTCACCCTTCATCTAGTTTAACCATGCCAATAATCCAACCTACAATAATAACAACAAACCAAAGAATAGTTTCTAACCCAATGGGATAAGCCCCTTTTCTTCCACACCCTAACCTATGACTCATTATCCTTATGTTGTTCCAACACAACCTTATAAATCTATGTCATAATCTCTCTCTACTTCCTATTAGGTTCCCTATAATTTAGGAGGTATCCCCCAAACTAATCCCCCTCTAAACCTCATTAAGATGCTGATGGATAAGATGTCTAATCTAGAGATCCATTTTTGGTTCAAAGAATGTGTTATCTTATGATCAGATATGCAATGAACCCATCCATCTTTCTGTGCCTATTCACCCTTATCCAATCTAATTGGAACTCCCTAAATTTACTCATTTCTAGAGTAAAGAGGACCCACAACAACACTTGTGAGCAATTAGGAATTCTTGTTATTTAATAGGGCATGATGATGCATTACTACTTATCACTTTCCCTATGTCTCTTTTAGGTGATTCCTTGGATTGGTATAGCTTTATAGCTCAACACTCCATTTTCTTATTTACCCAACTCACACAAATATTCCTAGACCATTTCTCTATTAACATTTCTAAGAAGGTTTCTATAATAGACCTTTATTCTATCAGACAATTTTATGATGAGTCTATTGCAAATTTTATCCCTCACTAGAGAAGCTTGTTTAATCAACTCTTCTTCTCCTTACCCCAGCCTAAGTTTACTGAGATCTTCTCAAGGGCATCTGCTAAGAACATCTCATCCACATGTTGGGTATAAAATTTGCACACATTTGATGAGGCCTTTACAATGGCACAAAAACTCAAGGTTTGCACTATAGATGAAGGTAAGGTTAATTTTCACAATAAGAATCCCAATTCTAATTCAAATAAATCTTCCTCTTCTAAAACTTCTCCTTCTAACCAAAAAACTAAAGGCTTTACCAACATGGTGGTCATTAAGTCAGTGTCTTCCACAACAACAAACCAATTTAATTCCTTGGGTTCCCAAAATATGACCAAGCAATTCCAACAATGGTATGAACAAAGAAAATACACTCACATTAGGGAGTCATATACATCTATCTTGGAGAAACTATTATAACAAGGTGTCATAACCCTTCCTTAGATCAAACCTCCTATATAGTTTGATCCCTCCCATCTATTCCAAATTGGTACAAGGAAGATGAGTTTTGTAGTTACAATCAAGTTAAAGGCCATAATTCTAATAACTATAAGACATTCAATAACATTGTTCAAGATAATCTTGATAAGGGTGATTTCATCTTGGATAATCCTAATGCACCCCCTAATCAAAATATGGATGTGTTCAAACACCCTTTTCCTAACCATACACTGAATCAAAATATTATTCAGACCACAACTAACTTAGGTGATCATAATATCTATATGGTTAATATGGTCTTTCCTCTACCTCTAGTTCAACCTTCCCCTTAATAAGAGACACCCATTTCATCGACTCCTCCCCCACATTTAGTGGAATTTTTTTTGCCCATTCTTCCTCCTTAGGTAGAAGAACCTATTTCACCTATTCCACTCCCTCATGAGGAAAAGCCTCTTTTACCACTTCTTTTTCCACCTGAGGAGCCTTCGATCCCAATTCCTTTTACACCAAAATTACCTATCCTCTTACCACTTGAAGACCACACCCTACCCATTCCTCAACCACATGTTGAAGGGAACATCATTCCTATATTATACCCTCTTGAGGAACATTCTTCACCTACCTCTCCTCCACCTATAGAGAGTAGTACCCCATCCACTCTACCTTTACACTTAGAGGAGTCACTATTATCTACTCCCATAATAGATGAGAGACCTATTATGCCTTATCTAATTGTACCACTCTTACCCCTTCTTTTACTAACAGAGGATCATACTTTACCTATGCCTCACTCACATGTTGAGGTAGCCATAATACCTATGCTTTACCCTCTTGATAAACCTTCTTCACCTACCTATCCTCCACCCATGGTAGACCATGTCTCTTCTCCCATCTCTATTGAAGAGGACCACATTGCGGTTCTTTCTCATCTTTGGCCTAAATTAGTAGAAACTAATAATTTCCCACTTTCCTAAACACCTCAACCTTCTAAATACATAATCGTAAGGCCTATGCCAACTTCATATAAACCCTTCTCACATTTGTTGAAAAGTCTATAATTTCTTGACTCCATGAAGCCAGATCATGTGACATTTTGGGACCAACTTAAAACTCCTTATCCAAAATAATGAATGTCAACCTTTACCACCAACCCTCTCACTACCATTTACCCCAAGGTCTTTGACAAAGTTAGAGTTTCATCACCAAAAGCACTTGAAGTACTGTTGGGTGATTATTTTGTCACCAGCTGACTAACGGCAAAATGTTACATCAACCACAACATAAGGAGATTTATGCAATAAAATGGGTGTGGTGACCATAGCTATAATGAGATAAATCTCTCCTCTTAGCAAGGGGAGGTTCCCTATATATATATATATATATATATATATATATATAAGCTAAAAATACACTCAGGGGTGAAATCATACCATCCATGTCTCTTTTTTTAGAGATGATGTTCACAAAATAGAGGAGAATTCTAGTGTAATTACTAAAATCAATTCTCTTCTTTTAGAAGTGATATTCAACCAACAGTAGGATCCTTCCTAGGTAGTAACAAAAACCACAAGAAATCCATGAAAGCACAAAGTCTTTCATTGTTATTCCCACTGATTAGGACAAAGGAACACAATAGTTTGAAACATAGCCCAAAGTCTCCACTTCAACTACAACAAAGTAAAAGGTTACGAAGGATAAGGGGAGCTCAAAGTCTCTCTAGTATCCTTTACACAAAACATAGACTAAAGATAATTATGGTAGCACAAAGTCTCCCATAGTTGGCTTCAGGACATCTTCCAACTTATTTCTACTTGTTTGATTAAATAGACAAGACTGTATAAAGGAAATAGACATAAGAACAATTTCTTAAATGACAAAAGCTATTTCAACACAAAGTTTGAAAGGTCACTTGCTTTCTCATTCATTCAACAAAATGTGATTAACAATCTAAGCTCAAAGTCTCAATAATGCCTTTCAATTTGGGTAGAGCATCACTTTTGATAATAGAGAGATCCCTCTATACAAAAAGAGAGATTACAATATATAACATCATAAGAAAGACTTGGGTGCTTGTTTTCATGAAAATGATCCATGTTGAATTTAATGCATTGAATATCTATGAAAGGGCCATGCTAAAACAAGTCATCAGCCTTGACTTTGGCATTTTGAATCATCTCAAATGTCTCTTCCTAAGCATGGGTTGTCTGGTCTTCTTTATGATGCTTACACGGCTATCTATTTTCCTTTACTTAATGTAGAAAAATAGGCTGCATCCTTGAATATTTGTGTTCATTAATGTCTACTTAGTGGACTATTCCACCTACTAGAAATAACTCTCATGCAATATTTTTAGATTTCCTATAGTTATTCTCTCTTTCCTTGCCATTTTTTGTCTTTCCTTGGTGATTTGAGCTCTCGGGGCTATCTTCTCACTTTCAACTGGCTCTTTTAGCTCCTTTTTGGGTTGGTCACTGAGCATGTTCTTAGGTCTTTTGAAAACCAATGGTTATTCTATCACCCTATATTTGATTTCCATGGGGATGTCACTGATCGCTTGAACATATTTGAACCTTGAACCTTGAACTCTTTTGGTTCAAAGGTTAAATGGTTTAAATGTTCAATGGTTCAGTGATTGAATTTTTTGTAAAGGGCCATGTTCGATCTTTTTTTCTTCTTCAGTTAAACTATTTATTTGAACCATTTGGTTGAAATTTTTTCTAGAATCTTCCACTTCTTTCATTCACTCAAAGCTTCCTTTCAAACTTTGAACTCTTTGAACCCTTTGAACATATGAACCATTTTAGTTCAAGGTTCAACAGTTCAACAGTTCATTTTATTTATTTGAATCCTTTGAAGCTTTGAACTCTCTAGATCCTTTCTTTTTCTAAGTCCATCGAACTCTTTGAACTTGTTGAGCCTTTGAACCTTTTAACTCTTTTTGGTTTAAGGTTCCATTGTTCAACGGTTCAATCTTCACTCTTCGAATCCTTCTTTTCTTTAAGTCCATCAGAGTCATTGAACCTTTAAAGCTTGTAGAGGTGGGCTTCAATGGTTTAATGGTTCAAATTGGTTCAAAGTGGTTCATTTTAATTGTTTAAATCATACCATAAGTCTTTTGATCAAACATTTGCATTGAACCATCCTCAAAACACTAAGAGAATGCCTTAAGTGTTTTAAACTTCCTTTAAAGAAAGCCTACCTATTGAACCTACAACTTATTTAGATGAAAAGGATTGATTATTTAAAAAAATTAACTGCTCAAAACATTTTGAAAGAAATAAAGAGACAATTTTGGCCTGTAGAACTAAAATGATCGGCATGTTGTCCACAAAAATAAGTGACAGATTTTGGGAACAACAGCTGGCTCCAGTTGGGGAAATTCCATCAATTGAAATTGAAGAAATTAAAGGGAGTAAAAACTAGAATCTCGATGCCTTCATCTATGCCAATGGGCTATAGAGTCATGCTACCCAGAAAGAAAGGTGCCGAAAACCAATGGCACCAAAAACAAATGAAAAACACAAGATAAAGAAAGACTATACAAATGTATATATGTACAACTAGACTTATCTAATACTTCAAGGATTGAAGTGCTTCAGATGTTGCCCACTATGAGGAAGAGTACATGGCATTCCATCTTGATATTTTAGTAAGAAACTATTTTCACCATTTAAATGATGAGTGGCAAATGGGCCTCTCCATAGGGAATCCAATTTTTCATGCATTTGTTTTGATTCTCTCCTCTTGTCCCACAACAAGACTTGATCTCTAATCTAAAAATCATGGATCCTTGCTTTCTAGTTGAAGAGTCTCTTTACCAAGCTTTGATGTGTAGCAATTTGGTCTACCACCATAATTCATTGCTCATTTAGTTCAATTAAGCACATGATCCTTTTATCATTGGAACTTTCAAAAGTTGAATCTTCCACTGCCTTTGCTAACTTTAACACTGGTAATTCTAGGGTGATTGGTATATCTACATTGAGACCATATAGAAGTTGAAATGAGGACATACCTATCACCCTTTTAAGAGTAATTATATCTACCCATAAAGCATCAAACAATGCTTTATGCTAGATTCTCTGATTGTCATCTACCAGCTTCCTGATAATAATCACCAAATTCTTGTTACTTGATTTTGATTAACCATTTCCTTGTAAATAATAGTCAAAAGAGTGGGAGAGGATAATCCCATAATAGTAGCAGAACTAGGTAATCTCATGAGAAGAGAAATAGGCTACATTGTCTGTTACAATCTTAGTTGGAACCCCAAACCTAGAAATGATGTTTTTCTTGAGAAAATTACATACCACTTATGAAGTAGCATGCTTGACTAGAATGGCTTCCACCCACTTGGTAAAGTAGTCTGTGGCTGTCAGGACATAATTATGTCCAGCACTAGAAGACATATTTACAGTGCTAATGAAATTAATTCCCCATTGTTGAAATGGCTCTTCTATCACCACAGGCTTGAGAAGTAATGCAACCAACTTGGGTTTACCAATAAACTATTGACATGGCTCACATCTATGTACCCAAGCATATCAATCTTGAAATAGATTAGGCCAATAGTACCCAGCTCGCATAATCTTATGGGTAGTTACAGGCACAAAAAATGTCCTCCACAAGACAAATTATGGAAAGACTCCAAAAGTTTGTTATGCTGCACTTTATCCATGCAACAAAGGAATACCCCATCAAGGTTCCTCTTATACAGACCATTGTCTTATAAGACAAAGTTGGTATATTTCAACTTAACAATCCTCTTTTTTTATGAGATAGGTGAGTAAGACACTCGCCACAAGTAAGGAAATGAGCAATATTCGAATACCACTCATTCATAGTGGTGACAAAGAGAACTGTTGGCATGTCTTCAACTTCTATTTCTTCATGCTCTATTTATTCTAGTATGGTATCAACAATTAATTGGTAGAGGCCCTTTCCCCTCAAAATATTCATTGGTTTGATAACAAGATCAAACTCCTAGATTTTAGCAATCCAATTTCCCTTTTAGTTCCAAATTCATGTTGAGTTAGAATGGACTTGACCATTGTGTTAGGAACTAGAGCAATAGTGTGTGAGTTCAAGATGTAAAAATGGAAGTGATTTACTACATTTACCATAGCATAAGCATGCTTCTCCATGTTTGAATACTTTAGCTCATGATCTTTAAGAGGACAACTCATAAAGGATATAGGAGATTCCACACCTTCTTTGTTCTGCTAAACCAAAATGGCTAAAAGCATGTGTTCAAAAGCATAGCTATATATCATAAAATATTTGGTATAATCAGGACAAACTAGGATTGAGGCATGGGTAATAACTTCCTTGATGTCTTGAAATGCTGACTTGCTTTCTTTAGTCTAGCTGAAAGTGGCTTTACCCTTCATCATATTGACAATGTGGTGAGTCTTCTCTATTTATTTAGGAATTAACCTTCACAAAAAGTTCACCTTTCCAAAGAAAGAGTGAACTGTAGTCTTACTGGTAGGAAGAGAAAGCTCTTGAATGGATTTGACCCTTTTTGGATCAATCTTTATGCTTTCTTGGGACACAGTGTGATTGAGAAGTTTCCCTTCAGTAACCCCAAAATTTGATTTTTTGGGATTAAAATAAATACCATTCTACCTACATCTATCCATCACTTATTGTAGATGATGCACATGATCAGAATGACGCTTAAAAAAGACTGTTAAATCATCAAGGTATACCAAAATGAACTTACCCATTTTATTTTTGAAAGCAAGATCCATCACTCTTTAGAAGATGGCACCATCATTAATCAATCCAAAAGGCATCCTATGATATGCAAAGGTGCCCCAAGGTGATGTGAAATTAGTCTTATGTTGGTCTAATTCACCAACTTCTACTTGATTATATCCTAAAAAACCATCTAGAAATGATAACATCTCAACACCAATCACTGTCTGTAGTAGCTGATCCATGATGGGTAGGGGATAGTTGTCTTTTAAAGATGACTAATTCAAATTTCTGAAATCAACACATAGGCAAATTTCTCCATTCTTCTATCTCACAGGGACTATGTTCCCAATCCATGTGGAATGATGGATTGGAAAAATAATCCTTACATTCAAAATTTTCTATATCTCAGACCAAATTTTGAATGATATCTTGGGGTTGTATTATATTTGCTTCTATTTGTGAGGCAATGACCCAATCTTGAGAGAAATTTCATGCTATATTTATTTAGGTCTGAGAGGTTTCAGATCATCATATAAATATGCCAAAACATCAATGTAATGGTGAAGTAGAGTGATAAATTTGATTTTTTCATCAGGGGTACAACAATTCCCAATGTTGAACATTTTTGAATTATCTTCTGTACTCAAATTTATTTGATCTAAATCCTTAGAAAATTTTGAATCCATTTGTTGTTATTTAATAAACCTATCATGCTTATCAAAAAGTTTCTCAAGAGAAACTAATCCTTTGAGAATTTTATTCCCTTTGAGTTGAAGGAAATCTTCATCAGCTTTTGAATTCATCTCTAGAGCTGATTCCTATGGTGGAGATTTACTGCCTTCAAATTGAAGCTTTTCAAAGCTATCTATTTGTTCCAAAAAAGCAATGATTTGGTTGTCACCATTGAACACCTATCAATTGTTAGCATTATTAGGTACACTTAGTCAAAAGACCAACTAGATAGTGTACCTATCTTCTTTGAAATCTTGGTGAGGGACTAAGAGAGTTGAAGAGATAGCCAATACATCTGCATGACTATTAATTTCTCTAGGCACAACAGAAATACTGAAAGCATCAAAGCTTTCAATGTAGTCCCACACTAGATTGCAATAATGTCACAATATTTTGTTCTTTGTTTGATACAAGTTCCTCACCTGACAAACCACCAGCTCAGCATCCCCTTTGGCATAAGGGATTTTGACACCTTTATCTTAAGTAACCTTTAATCCAAGTAGTAGTGATTCATACTCAGTAGTGTTTTTAGTGTTGTTAAACTACAACTTATATGCATAGGGGAAAATATCTCCTTGAAGAGATATCAAAACTAATCCAACTCTAGAACTAGTAGAAAAATTACTGTCATCGAATTCTAGAATCCAAACATCATTAGAATTTGATCTTCTTTTAGATATTTCTTTATCAGGAAGGGAAGATCCCTTTTCATGTGTATTGCACCCTACTAATTCTTCTGATGTCTTATCTAATTTTTTTTGGATTTTCACTTAGTAAGATATTGTCTACTGAAATAGGAACATCCTTAGTAGACAAAAAATAATTACCCATTCCTGAAGACTCAAATAGAATTTGAGCTTCAGGGGCTGACATTTGGGTGACAATGTAGTTTTATTCTTTCTCAAGAAGTAGCCTTTGCATGATACCCTTGATAGGAATATTCACCTTAGACAGGTTCATGCTCAATTCTCCACCAACATCCTTACAAAAATTTTGCCCAAGAAGAATTCCATAGGAGGTTGGGACGTCAGCCACCAGGACTATCATTTTAATTCTTTTATCTGCGAAGGCCAAAAATGCAAATTGGACATCCTTGATTTGTCTCAGTAGAGGCACTTATTTGTTTTCCATGGAGAAACATCTCCCAAAAGTCTTAGTCAGTGTGAGACCAAGATATTCTACTACCTTGGTGGGCATGACATTGTCAGAATCTCCTGAGTCTATAATGCAATTGTTTAGCTAATGACCGTTTATCAATAGGGAGACATAAAATAGTTCTATCTTTCCAGGGGTAGCTGGAGGAGTAATAACAAGATTATTTTGGGTAGGTGTGTTCTTTGGGGGAATAGGAGTTACTTTCAAAAAAAATTATCCTGTAGGGATGGTTTTATTTTTGATGAATTGAACTAACCTATCCAACTACTCAAGGTTGGATTGCAAGAATTCAAACTCATACATTTAAATTTTGGTAATCTTACCATGGTCAAATATAACAAATGACTGAGAAGAACTAGGAATAGAGGAAGGAAGTCCATCATTTTGGGTTTTACTAGGTGTAGGATTGGTCTATGAAATTGAAGTAGAAGGTGTAAGATAGTTTGAGGTACTTACTTTTTTATTACTCATCAGGTCCTTTGATTGGAAAGGTAGAGAAGCCCCTCATTTAGAAATTGAAATTGTTGATTGAGATTCTTCCCCTATTTTTCCTTTATTTGCTTGTTGAGCTGACTAGTTTTAGGACCTGGTAAATACATCATATGATCCATCAAACACTTCTCCTTTACTTCTTGCTTCATCCTGGTAATTCAAGAAACCAATTTTGGAGTTGCCAACTGATTCTTCTTGGCCTTATGCAAAGAGATTAGCATCATCTTCTTGGTTTAACTCAGGTTGGAAAGAAAAATTAGATTTAGTTTCAAGATAACCAACTGCTGAGTTAGATAGTGCTACTTCAATGGCAAGCTTCCCTGGTGGGGGAGGAAGGTGATTTGATTGCCCTTGATTTCTAGCAGCATTGCCTTGATACAACTAGTTGGGAAATGTCTTCCTTGGTATATCCTAATAATAATGAGGAACGAACATTCATTATGCCATTTGATTTTTTAGAGCTAGCAATTCATTTGCTAGCTTTTGCATCATAGGATTAGTGGTGCCTATAAAAGAATATTTAGAAGATGAATTTACTTCTATTAGGATCTCTTCGTATCTTTCCTACCAAGATAAGATCATCTTCAACCTCAGTGGCCAAAATTTGAGCTACAACAAGATCTATGTGCTAGCTTGCCTTAATAGGAAACTCACTTTAGGAAGCTAAGAATTGATGAAGAAGCATTTGAGATTCTCAAGCATCAATTGAGTAATTGTGGGAATCTTATTCCTTAGCTTGTCAAATTTAGCAATGAAGTCTCTCATGGGTTCATGAGGCTCCTTCATTTGTGTAAGCTAGGCTAACAGGGTGTGTGCATCTTCTGCAAGCTTGAATCTGGCCTCAAATTTGGCCTTGAGAGTGTTCCATCCAGTCATTGTTTATGCATGTAGATGATAAAACTAGTCTACAATAGTGCATTGCAATGTTTCCATAAATAGTCTGACTATAATGTATTCATATTCAATGCCTATTACACCATAGGTTATGAAAAAGGCTATTATATGTTCATCAGGATGAACCTTCCCATCACTATAGAACATAGGGAAATTTTTCCTTGAGCTATGGGGTATCTCATGTAGAGGTGGGGTCAGATTCAAGGGAATAAAAGTATTACCCCAGGGGCCTTAGACTACCATGATAAAGTTATTGAAAGGAGGGATAATAAATCTCTATGGGATATGTATGGATAAAGCTCTGCTAGTAGAAGAAAGAGTAGCTTTGCCTAGTATTAGGGACTTGATGTTTGTAGGAGGGAAACTCTTGGTTCACTGAAGGTGATTTTGTGGAGGGGAAATATCAAAATTACTTAGCTGCACCAACTCAAATACAGGGTCAATAATACCTTGAGCTCTCTGGCTTTACATGTATGATGGATCTACCATAGTGTAAAATGGATATGGAAAAGAACTAAAACTACTTTAATTTGAATCTTGAGGCTTCAAACTGCACGTTCTTCCCTAGCAGAGTCACCAAAAACTATTGGGTGAATATTTTTTCACCAACTGACTGACGTCAAAATGGTTACATCAACCACATCATAAAGAGATTTATACGGTAAAATGGGTGTGGTAACCATAGCCAGAATGAGATAAATCTCTATTCTTAGCAAGGGGAGGTTCCCTATATATATATATATATATATATATATATATATATATATATATATATATATATATATATATATATATATATATATAAGCTGAAATTAAACTCAGGGGTGAAATCATACCATCCATCTCTCTTTTTTCAAAGATGATGTTCATAAAATAGAGGAGAATTCTAACGTAATTATTGAAATCACTTCTCTTCTTTCAGAAGTGATATTTAGCCAACAACAAGTTCCTTCCTAGGTAGTAACATAAACCACAAGAAACCTATGAAAGTATAAAGTCTTTCATTGTTCCTCCCAATTATTAAGACAAAGGAAAATAATAGTTTGAAATGTAGCCCAAAGTCTCCACTTCAACTATAACAAAGTAAAAGGTTACGAAGGATAAGGGGAGCTCAAAGTCTCTCTAGTATCCTTTACACAAAACATAGACTAAAGATAATTATGGTAGCACAAAGTCTCCCATAGTTGGCTTCATAACATCTTCCAGCATATTTCCACTAGTTCTGCTTGTTTGATTAAATGGACAAGACTGTATTTAGGAAATATACATAAGAATAATTTCCTAAATGACACAAGCTATTTCAACACAAAGTTTGAAAGGTCACTTTTTCTCATTCATTCAACAAAATATGATTAACAATCTGAGCTCAAAGTCTTAAGAATTCCTTTCAATTTAGACAAAGCTTCACTTCTGATAACAGAGAGATCCCTCTATACAAAAAGAGAGATAACAATATATAGCATCACAAGAAAGAATTGGGCACTTATTTTCATGAAAATGGCACATGCTAAATTGAATGCATTGAATATATGTGAAAGGGCCATGATAGAATAGGTCATTGGCCTTGACTTTGGCATTCTGAATCATCTCAAATATCTCCTCCTAAACATGGGTTGTATGGTCTTCTTTATGATGCTTACACAACTATCTATTCACCTTTACTTAATGCAAAAAAATAGGCCACATCCTTGAATGTTTATGTTCTCTTATGTGTACCTGGTGGACTATTCCACCTACTAGAAATAACTCTCCTACATATATTTCTAGATTTCTTATAGTTGTTCTCTCTTTCCTTGCCACATTTTATGTTTCCTTGGTGATCTGAGCTCTTGAGGATATCTTCTCACTTTGAGATGGCTCTTTCAGCTCTTTTTTGGGTTGGTCACTGAGCTTGTTCTTAGGTCTTTTGAAAACCAACATTTATTCCATCACCCTAGATTTGACATTCAAAGGGATGTCACCAGTCACTTGAACCTATTTAAACCTTGAACCTTGAACTCTTTTGGTTTAAAGTTTTAATGGTTCAAAGGTTCAATGGTTCAATGATTGAATGTTTTATAAAGGGCCACATTTGCTCTCTTTTTCTTCTTCGGTTAAACCATTTTTTGAATCATTTAGTTGAACTTTATAGAATCTTCTACTTCATTCACTTGAAGCTTCCTTTCAAACTTTAAACTCTTTTAACCCTTTAAACCTTTGAACCTTTGAACCATTTTGGTTCAAGGTTCAACGGTTCATTCTATTTATTTGAATCCTTTGAAGCTTTAAACTCTCTGGATCCTTTCTTTTATTAAGTCTGTCAAACTCTTTGAAATTGTTGAACCCTTGAATATTTGAACTCTTTTTGGTTCAAGGTTCAATGGTTCAACATTTCAATCTTCACTCTTTGAATCCTTCTTTTCTTTAAGTCCATGTAAAAATTGTTGGGTGAATATTTTTTCACGAGCTGACTGATGGTAAAATGGTTACATCAACCACAACATAAGGAGATTTATGTAGCAAAATGGGTGTGGTGACCACAGCCAGAATGAGATAAATCTCTCTTCTCAATAAGGGGAGGTTCCCTATAATCTATAGTATATATATAAGCATGCTAAAAATAGACTCAAGGGTGAAATCATACCATCCATCTCTCTTTTTTTAGAGATGATGTTCACAAAATAGAGGAGAATTCTGGTGTAATTACTGAAAGCACTTCTCTTCTTTCAGAAGTGATATTCAGACAATAGTAAGATCCTTCCTAGGTAGTAACAAAAACCACAAGAAATCCATGAAAGTACAAAGTATTTCATTGTTATTCCCACTGATTAGGATAAAGGAACATAATAGTTTGAAATGTATCCCAAAGTCTCCACTTCAACTACAACAAATTAAAAGGTTACGAAGGATAAGGGGAGCTCAAATTTTCTCCAGTATCCTTTACACAAAACACAGACTAAAGATAATTATGGTAGAAAAAAGTCTCCCACATTTGGCTTTAGGACATCTTCCAACTTATTTCCACTTGTTCTACTTGTTTGATTAAATGGACAAGATTGTATTTAGGAAACAGACATAAGAATAATTTAATCAATGACACAATCTATTTCAACACAAAGTTTGAAAGGTCACTTGCTTTCTCATTCATTCAAAAAAATATGATTAATAATGTGATCTCAAAGTCTCACAGATGCCTTTCAATTTGGTTAGAGATTTAATTCTAATAACAGAGAGATCCTTCTATACAAAAAGAGAGATTACAATATATAGCATCACAAGAAAGACTTGGGTGCTTGTTTTCATGAAAATGGCCCATGCTGAATTGAATGCATTGAATGTCTCCTCCTAAGAATGGAATTTTTGGTCTTCTTTATGACACTTACATGGTTGTCTATTCACCCTTACTTAATGCAAAAAAATAGGTCGTGTCCTTGAATGTTTGTGTTCTCTGATGTCTACTTGGTGGACTGTTCCACCTACTAGAAATAACTCTCTTATATATATTTATATATTTCCTATAGTTTTTCTCTCTTTCCTTGCCACTTTTTATTTTTCCTTGGTGATCTAAGCTCTCAAGGCTATCTTCTCACTTTCAGCTATCTCTTTCAGCTCCTTTCTGGGCTGGTCACTGAGCTTGTTCTCAGGTCTTTTGAAAACCAATGGTTATTCCATCACCCTATATTTGATGTCTATATGGATTTCACTAGTTACTTTAACCTCTTTGAACCTTGAACCTTGAAATCTTTTGGTTCAAAGGTTTAATGGTTCAGCGATTGAATGTTTTGTAAAGGGCTGCATTCGCTCTCTTTTTTTTCTTTAGTTGAACCATTTGGTTAAACTTATTTCTAAAATCTTATGCTTCCTTCATTCACTCAAAGATTCCTTTCAAAAATTTAAATCTTTGAACCCTTTGAACCTTTTAACCTTTAAACCATTTTATTTCAAGGTTCAACGGTTCAACAGTTCATTCTATTTCTTTGAATCCTTTGAAGTTTTGAACTCTCTGGATCCTTTCCTTTTCTAAGTCTGTCAAACTCTTTAAACTTGTTGAACCTTTAAACCTTTGAACTCTTTTTGGTTCAAATTTTAATGGTTCAATGGTTCGATATTCACTCTTCAAATCCTTCTTTTATTTATGTCTATTGGAGTCGTTGAACCTTTGAACTCATTGAACCTTTAAACCTTGCGAAGGTGGGGTTCAATGGTTCAATGGTTCAAAGTGGTTCAAAGTGGTTCATTCTAATTTTTTGAAGCCCATCATTAAGTCTTTTGATCAAACCTTTGCATTGAACCATCCTCAAATAACTAAGGAAATTCCTTAAGTGTTTTGAAATTCCTTTGAATAAAGCATGCCTATTGAACCTATGACTTCCTTAGCTAAAAAGGCTTGATTATTTGAAAAACTTAACTGCTCACAACATTTTGAAATAAAGAAAGAGACCATTTTGGCCTACAAGACCAAAATGATCAGCATGTTATCCACAAAAACAAGTGATGGATTTTGGTAACAACAAGTTCATCCATATATGTCAGATCCCTCACCCTCGTAGGAATCTACCACATTAAAGTAGATCAGGCCCTTAGTCATATGCCCCATCTCTAATTTAATTCATCCACAAGTGAAATTAGATTTAACTTTTCAACCACAAGTTGGAGTTTCATGGCTTGAATTATATAAAAATGTTAAGCTTCCTATATCTTTCTCAACCCTTCTTTAACCCTCAACTTTACTATCTATTTTGGGACCACACCCCTCTACTTTAGTTGGAATATTACCAGCCCAAACAAAATAAAAGGTTAAGTTACCTCCACTCCTACCTTTTCCATTTGGTAGGCCTTTCACATCTGACACTGATAAAGTGATATAAAACATATAACTCTACCATCACCAAATAAATCACCACGTAAAATTACCTTTTCAACACCAAAATAAAAGAAGGTGTCTACTCTTATTAGCATAATAAGTATGAGCCCACTTGCAGTCTCTCCAAGCTTTTTCCTATGTTAGTTATTGCAATCTTTTATAATAACTCTTCCTACTTAAGCCTTATAGTCCTCTTGAAATTAATCCATCTTGTTTTAATGATACACAAGTGTGTTTATATCATCATTCACTTAGACATTATACTAAGAGTTGTAAATCCCTCACAACAGTCATTTGGAAACACTTTGATGTTGACACTCTCTTCAATGATACTCCCATTAACCTTCCTATTATTCCACCTTTATAATCTATAGTTCATCTTACTATTTCACCTAAATTCAAACCCAAAGATGTGGTCATAACCCCTTTACCACCTCTACCTACATTTCAGATCAACATAGTTAATGTGGCCACACGATCACAAAACCAAAAAGATAAATCTAAGGAGAAGGTTATTGCTCCTTGGGCTGATCCCTTCACTAAATAAACTCCTCCTAATCTTAATATTTCCATCATGGGCATTCCTAAAACAACTTCTTCGAATGGTTTTCAAAACTCAATAGTGAAATAGCTTCACCAAACTCCTATAAAAATGTCTTTATATGAGTTAATCCAAAACTCATACCAATACCATCAAGCTTTGATTAGTGCATTTCAATTGATTGAGGTACAATTGGATGATCCCCAACCTCTTGTAGCTTTGGTCAGCTCCCTTAATTCCATCTCCTTGATTTCTTTTAGTGATTCAAAAATTCCACTTCACCACCCTAAAGATCAAGATTATACCCTTTTTATTACTGCATATATTGATCAAACTCATTTCAAGAGATTCATGATTGATGGGGGAGCTAATATTAATTTTATTTCCACCCATGCCTATAAATATCTAGCCCTTATCGATAATTACATGTCTCAAACTGACATGGTACTCTACTCCTTTAATGATACCATAGCTACTATAGTGGGAACTATTGTCTTACATATCCATGTTGGTCCCTACATTATTCTTTAGCTCTTCTATGTTATGGAAGGAGAGTTACAATATAACATACTACTTGGGAGACCTTGGCTATGTGCTATGGAATGTGTACCTTCAACTTTGCATCACTATGTCAAGTTTGAACATGATGGACATGTACATGTTATACCTACTAACCTACCTCTATTTAAAACATGAATCATGACTTATAGTCCCAATGATGTTCTAATTCCATTGAAAACATCATCTTCCCTACATGATACTTATGAAGCTTCCACAAGCTCCACTCCCCTGGTTACACAAATATCGACAACACAAATCCCATGGAGGAGAATTTTCAACATTTTTCACTTGAAAAATATTGTTTGTTGACACTTGAGATCTTCTATACTCTACAAAAGTATGGAAATCTTCATATGTACCCAAATTATGATCCTTTCATTGGGATGGTCATCCCTTATGGACCCCCTAACCTTTGAAATAATTTCACATATGGGGAAATTGATCGAGATCTCACTATTGGTAACCCATCTTCTTCACCATGACCATTTACCTATGACTTCTCTTTCCTAAGTAACCCCAATTTTACACACACCTATCTCTATCAATATGCCTAGAAAGGATTTGGTTTGGGTCATTATGAATAGGGTGTCCATATGCCTATTGAATATCCTACTAGAAACATCATTGAAAATGCCAAAAAGAGGCATGGCATGGGATATGATGAACCAACTAAACTCACTAAAACTTCCCATGAACCAATTATTAAAAAACTAGTCTCTCTTTCTCCACCTTCTTCTTCACCATCACCTACTGAATTAGAGGTATCTATACCTCCTAATTTGTTTTCAATAAATTCCATCCATTTGGGTCATCTTATCTATCACCAAGGTAAGGAAACAATGTCCCTTCCTCTCATTCATCTTGAAATAATTGATGAAGACTCTCCCACTATTAACACTATTCAATGTTAAGATGATGATGTAATTCTCACCTACATGGGTGCAAATCATTCTTATATCTAATGGTCACTCATATCTAGAACACAAGATTTGTTAAATGATTTAACCATTAACATCAATCTTCCCTCTCATGATAACCCTCACATTCTTAAGATTGGCCAATTTTTGGATTCCTCTGAGCAAGCTGATTATGCCATATTTATTAATGACCATAGCAAATCCTTCACTTAGTCTTATAATGACATGCCTACTATTGACCCCTCTATCATCACTCATAACATTGTCACCAATATAAATTCTAAACCTATTAAGTAGAAGCTTTGCAAAATGCATCCTTGTATTGATATCCTTGTCAAAGAAGAGCTCCAATGCCTCCTTTCTATTAACTTTATCCAACCCATTGACTACCCATAATGTATTTCCAATATTATCCCTATCACAAAAGTGATCGAGGGAATTTGTATTTGTACTAACTATCATGATTTAAACCTTGCTTATCCAAAAGATGACTTCCCATTACCAAGTATCGACCAACTTATTGATCTAACAGCCAACCATGAGATGCTATCACTTATGGATGGGTTCTTTAGATATAATCAAATATTGGTCACTCTTAAGGGTCAACATAAGACAACCTTCATTACCCCATGGGGGAATTTTTGCTATTAGGTTATGCCTTTTGGCCTAAAGAACACTGGTGTGACCTACCAATGGGCTATGACCTACATTTTTCATGATCTCCTACACAAAATTATGGAAGATTACATGGATGGCTTACTCAGTAAGTCTAAACATTGTCAATATCACTTGATGATTCTCAAAACCATATTTACTCATCTCCTCCAATATAACGTTTGACTAAACCCAAATAAATGTGTTTTTGGTGTTCTTTCCAATAAACTTTTAGGTTTTATCATTTCTCTCTATGGTATTGAAGTTGATCCTACTAAGGTTAGAGCAATCCTAGAGATGCCTCCACCTACTAATATAAAACAACTTCATAGCCTATGTGGTAAACTTATATCAATTCACCACTTCATTTCCCAGTTGTCAGATCACTACCAACCCTTTCACCATCTCCTCAAAAAGATGTCTCCTTCCATTGGAATATATATTTCTAGGAAGATTTTGATGTACTTAAAAAATATCTCCTTTTCACATTGGTTCTTATTCCACCTAAGGTAAATCAACCTTTCTACCTATACATTTTTACAATATACCATTCTTTAGGTGTTATGATTGCACATCAAGATGACCAAAATTAAGAGTAGATGGTTTACTACATAAGCCACACACTTATTGATTATGAGAGTCGATATACCCATATTAAAAAAAAATCCTCACATTGGTCTTTTTCACCTCCAAGCTTCACCATTATATCCTAAATCATAAAACTTATGTGGTCACCCATACTGATCCCCTTAAATACATGTATTCCAAGCCATATCACAACCAACATGTAGCTCGATGGCTCATAATTATTACCAAATTCAACTTATAATTCATTCAACAAAATATTATTAAAGGGAAAATAATCATTGACCAGTTAGCTACTACCCCTTTACTTGAAAATCAACCTTCAAACCTCAAATTCCCTGATGAATCTATTGTAATGCTCTCTACCAATGCCATCTCCTATCAAATGATGATTTTATTTGATGGATCTAAATGTCAATATGGTGGGGGTGTTGGGTTCATTCTTATTCCTCTAGATGGAAAGCCTATGCCTTTGTCATTTAAACTAGATTTTGAATGCACTAACAATATGGCCAAATATGAGGCTTTGATCTTAGGACTTCAAACAAATCTCTTCTTGGGTATCAAATCCATAACCATTTTTGATGATTCTCAGCTAGTGGTTAACTAGGTTAATGGTTCTTACTTATGCAAAAATGAGATTCTAAAGTGGTATAAACATCATGTAGATACATTATTGGGATCATTTAAATCTTATCTCTTATAAACTATTCCTCAATCTACAAACAAGTTTGATAATACAATGGCTTCACTTGCTTCACACATACCCTCTTCATCCTCTTCTTCAAGAATCTATGTCATCATGCATCACTTAACATTACCCTCTTATGTATTAGCTAACATCCTCTTTATTATAAATGTAACATCCAACCCACATGAATTATGGTACAAGTAACTCACAGATTATCTTTACTTCTCTATTACCCATTCCGATCTCTCCAATAATGGGAGATGTGCCTTCATAAAATGTATTTCTCATTATCCTATGCTAGGGGAACTTCTCTAAAAGCAAGGGTTTGATGGTATTTTTCTTAGATGTCTCATTAGTATTAGGACTCCCTTCACCATTAAAGAAGTCCATGATGGGTTTTGTGGTGGGCATTTCAATGGTCACATAGTTACCAAGCACATCCTTTGACTTGGCTATTATTAGCCCACACTTCATTAAGACTGTGATGATTATATTCAGCATTATGTCAAGTGTCAACAACATGCTAACCTCTTTCACATTCCAAGTCATGAACTATAAGTCACCAAAGACTTTTGGCCCTTCTCCCAATGGGACTTAGATCTAATCAAGTAGATTAACCCTCATTCATCCCTCCATCATCATTCTATCATTACTACCACTGAATACTTTACCAAGTGGGTTGAGGCCATCCCTCTCATCTCCACTAAAGCTGATAAATTTTTTGACTTCATCAACCATCGACATCATCTATCATTTTTGTGTCCCTCATAAAATTATAATAGATAATGTCAAATCTTTCAAAAACAAGAATATTTAAAGTCTTTGCGATACATTTGGAATCAAATTAAGATTCTCATCACCATACTATCCAAAGTAATTGGACAAGTAAAAGTTTCTAACAAAACATTAACCAAAATTCTCATGAAGGTAGTCAATGATACGAGCAAGGATTGGCACACACACATTCTTTTTTCTTTATGGGCTTACCAAACTAGCATTCAAACCCCTATGGGTGCTACACCTTTTTCC
Organism: Torreya grandis; assembly: GCA_037957365.1. NCBI lineage: Eukaryota > Viridiplantae > Streptophyta > Pinopsida > Cupressales > Taxaceae > Torreya > Torreya grandis. The sequence goes on from JARHVA010003540.1 coordinate 766,755, forward strand.
TTGATAAATGGGATGGAGGTTTTTTTTCCTCTTGAATTCTATATCCTTCTCTTCACATTTCTCTATAATACATACTTAATAATGATGAAATTTACTAAGAATGTTTGGCTCAACTTGAATTGTTTGATAAGCACCGTGTCACATCCCTCAACCACATCCAAATCTATCAAGAGCGTATCAAATATGCTTATAACAAAAATCTCAAAATGTGAGATTTCAATATAGGAGATCTCATCTTAAAATAAAATTATCATATGATAAACATGGAGAAAAGCAAATGGGGTAAGTTTAATCCTAATTGGCTTGGAATTTATATCATAACTCATAAATATGGCTCAAGAACTTATCACTTGTCTTCTCTTGAAGGAAGGCCAGAACCCAAGCCTTTAAATGCCTTACACCTATGACCATTATTTTATTAACCAAGCATCACTTCACCTCATGTTTAACTTGATATTGTCCCTTAAGCATCCCTATTACATTCATGTCCCTTCCTCTTCACCCTTAATCTTATACACCTAGTTAACCTATGTAGTGGTTTGGTTTTTCCCTTAACATGAAAAAATCCTAAGCTTCTATAGTCATGTCGATGACTAAAAGTAAAAAATAAAAAAAATAAACAAATGGGATATGTGACAAGTTATAAACTCTTAGGTCATGCCTCTCAACATAGACTACTCCCTTGAAGGACATCTATGTAATTTATCTTTGCTACTATCAATATACTTCTCCCTTGAAGGATAGTTATTTAAACTTAAAAACAAACTCTTAGACCACTCCCTTAAAGGATGGCTAAGCCAAGATTTGTTCTCAAAGGGAAATATAAATAAGAAAGGCTTCTCACATTGATTAGCTTTATACAACCTTAACCCATACAAAATCCCATTGTAGGCTTCCCACATTGATCTATTTACACAAGAAATAAAATAAAAAAATCTTTAAGTCATGGAATTGCCTATAGTAGCTCTTGGGTCACCCACAGTAAGGGAATATCATCCCCACTTTGTAGGTTATGCTACCTAAACATTTTCCCTCATTTTACCATTTTTTACCTTATAATATTTCAAAGGACTATAAATCTCACTTAAAATAATGTAACATGATGTTTCTCTAAAAAACATAATGTTTCAAAGATATAAGGCATGAAAGAGGATTATTTTCCCCGGCTTATTTATGTTATGGTTAATGGTCTTTTCTAGTATATGAGTATTCTGCCTCTTTATTTTCCCATCCAAACCACATGTTGATCTCTCTATTGAGATGAAAAACAATGTCATAAAAACACTATAAAAGCCTACTAAATTTAATTTAATCATACACCATCACAAAATATGGAAAAGTGTTAAGATGAAACTAACAAACCAACTATGCATATACCATCACATATATGGGAAAGGCTAAATTTAACTAACATGATCAACATTAACATCAAAAAATAACATAGCTTTAAATAATCATCATATATATCATCATCATCATCTATGTCAATATCCTCATCAAAATCAAAATAAATAAACATCTCATATATATATAAGATCAATAACATGTCCATAAATACATCATCACAATATCATCTCTCTCAAAATATACATCTCGCATCTTTAGCTCGTAGGCTGGTGTGCATATAAAAAATATAGTCAAAAATGAAAAAATATGGCACTTAATATCCTTTAGTCTCTCCATGTGATCATGATGAAGTAGTGTATTCACCACTCTCAACCTATCTACATCTATGTGAGCTAGAAGCATGGTATGTGACACAAATCTCTCCTATTCCCTAAACTAGAATACCACTAAATTTGTAGAAACTCTCTGATGGCCCTCTCATAATAGGCAATCTCATCCATGGTATTAATATATCTCATTAGAGATACAATCTATGGAGGTCCTATATCACTTGATGATGGCCCAACCTATACTAGTCCTTATGGTAAAGGAAGAGGAGTAGCCTAACCTGCTACTCTCAAGCTATCCCTCTCCATTATTACTAAAATCACCTGACCTTGTAACACTCTGACCTAGCCTTGTAATGCTACAACCTAGCCTTGTATTTCCCTAAACTAGCCCTAAAACATCACCACCTACCCATATAAGGATACTAATTATGCCTATGTTGTATCTCTAGCCTACACTAATGTATCTCATGCCTATATATTTGCATCCCTCTCTCTCACCAACCCCTATAAATCTGGTGGTGGCCTCTTAACCTAAATCATGGGATGTAAACCTACCCACCAAGCTATATATGTTTTTGTACACCCTGGATCTCTAACACCTAGCCTTATTGGTAGCTCCTCAAAATCTATCCCATCTATCTCCTAGGGTAATGGTTTGGGTGCCTATATGTCATCCCTCTTATATCAAGGGAAGGTAGGGAGTATATCTTATAGTAGACCAACTACCTCTTGACCCATGTCATGGGTACTTTCTCCAACTCACCAACTCATCTCCCCCTGACCCATAGTGAGCTCTAAAAACTAACAACCTATTATGCCTATCCTCTAAATATCAAGTTTGTCAGGTAGTGTCTCCACAAAATATATTTAGGGATCAAACCCTAAATCATGTGCCTATAATATGAAATTTCATGCACTACACCATCCACTCAGGTCTATGCCATGCCCTCTTTCCACCATCTAAAACCAACCTTAAAGTTGGCTAGAATCATGTTAGGTAACCCTAATGGTCATGTCACCATGATGTGCTCATATGCCCAATAGTTTATTAGATGTTTGACACACAAAATATATCGCCATCACAGTCTCAAACCCCATAGCTCTCTATATAATTATGCTAAAAATATTGAACCCCATGTAATAATAGTCTATTGATCAACCATCTATACAAGCACACCTATCAATTCAATCAAAAATCTACTACCATATGCATCTGGTAATGTATACACTATGATCTCAATCATCATCAATATGTTTAGTTGATGTTGCTCCTCATTGGCCATATATAGTGACTCATAGGCAAAACTTATATAATGATAAGTCACCTCACTAACATCCTTGCCATAAAATACCACCATGTGGATATCATGCTCCTCTCTCGACCATGTGAAGATCTCCTCACCCTAGAGTGGTAGATATAAAATCCTGTAGACATCCTCCTAAGTCACTTTCAACTCTATGGTCAATAGATGGAAGGTGTTGGTGGTGTGATCCCACCTCTTGATCAATGTTATCATAAGGCTTACATCTTGGGCAACTTGACAATACCATCATACTCCTCCTAACCCCATGGCTACCATGTGTTCCCACTCATCTAGAGTGACATCCCTCTTCATACATGTCAAAATCCATGGTAGATGATCCCATAATGTCATCTCCATCCTCACTTGCATCCATACACACATAACTCAAGTCACATACCTTTTAATATACTATATCACCACCTTTTTCCCCTTCTCTCTAGGAGAACTATATTAGTCTAAGGCTCTAAACTGGGCTACATAGGCAACACTCAGTTAACACAGGGTCTTCTAAGGTTAGCTCAACCATATACACACCTAACTAAATACTCTACTCTTTTCTCTCTACCCTAGGATTCATTGCCTCTCTCTATCTACCCTAGGCTTTATAGCCTCTTCTCTCTCTCCACCCTAGGCCTACCTACCTACCACAACTCTAGGCCTCATAACCTATATCTCTGACCCTTGACACTATGCCCTATCTTTTAATCCCTAGGCCTCTTGACCTATCTCAACCTACCTTAAAACCTACCCCAAATTCCCTAGGGCATACCAAAAATGTTTCTCTAAATTTTGTTTATTTCAAGTCTAAAAGAAAATAGAAAAAATTGATATGGATAAGTGATTAGAATGAATCAGGATTGATTTGTGCACCGTATCCAAATGTTTTGAGTACTCGTCTTTAGCTTATAGTAGAATAGCCTAAGTGGTCAAGACAAGAAATGTAAGGTTGGTGTAAAAGGGTCAATGAACAAAATAGTAAGCTTTACCTATTCTAGGGCCGATGACATTAGTCAACCCACAGCTAAATTTTATGGGATCATCAATGTCAGTGATATAATCCAAACTCCAACCTAAAGTTAAAGTTAGAAAAAATCAATAAAATTGATTCTTACTTGCATTCAAGATCTCAACATTTAACTTTTGACATCTTGGCTTACAGTCATCTAGTGTAAGTCAATCATGATCAATAACTAAGCTCTTAAAGACAAACATCACCTGATTATTCTCTTTATCTAGGCCATCAGTTCAGACTACCTGATAGGGACCATCAATATGGCACTTATCATTTAGTGACCATTATAGCTAAGTACACTTATTCTATAGGTCTTTTAAGCATTTATTTTGATATCAATTTATATCTACTATGCATTGCTTTACACACTCCTAACTGAACCCTTGTGATGGAGTTATAAAGCTTCCTTGATTATTTCCCCTTAACTTGACACACCAAAACTCTAACCAGATCTACCCAAACCATACTCTCTCTCATAACTCTCCTTAACCTCCTAACCTGATCAAAACCATTTCTTAGACCTAGAAATTCCTTTTACAAGCTCCTATGTAATTATTACCCCTACCAACCTTGATAGCCTAACCGGCATCAATCACCTTCACCACTAACCTTGATAATATAATTGATATGAATCACTCCCCTATCGATATTGATGACTGTCGATTCCCTAACCTTTCTAAAACCTACCCAAATAACTTCCAAAACACAAATAGAATATACCACCTATAGTCTGTTACTCTCTACTACATTTAGGTTGTTCATAATGGTAATATTATCTCTCTTTCACTTTCTCTTTACCTCTCTTTTAGATATTTATTACTCTTTTATCTCTCAAAAGTAGACTATCATCTCTAAGGAATTTTCACACTTCGTGGAACAAGTACGTACCTTGGAAACCCACTCATTTATCTACTAATAAAAATCTTGTGGTAGTGCTTTCTTACTTGTAGGTAATCCTCCCTAGCCAAAGAGGAGTGGTCACAATGTCTAGATATAGAACATAAACCAATCCAGGTTCATTCTAATCACTTATCCCTATCACTATTTTTTATTTTCCTTTAGACTTAAAATAGACAAAATTTAGTGAAACATTGGGTCATAACCCTTGAGAACACATAAATGATTCCATCATAAGGAAATGTATCCTACCAACTAGTAGACTCTAATACAAGCTTTAACATTGATTCCCATATTATGTAAAGTAAATTATTTATGTAGGTTAATTAACCATGCCTCAATAGCATCTCCAAATTATCCACTAGAAAGTGTATGTGGTGGGAGATTCTTAAACTCTTTGATGATAGGATCCAAGATAATTTTTTTCCTTAGAACCATGTCTCTTGGTGCTTATTCATCATCATCATCTTCTTGTATACTTTCAAGGTGATTCAAAATTTGACAAATAATTTCCCATCTAAACTTGAATGCCATAAATTATACATAAGATGTCATCCAAAATAACATTTTTCCTAGTAGTGTCATTATTCTCATTTCCATCAAGATTGATGTTTAATTTAGCATTGTTGTTATAATAATCATCATTTTCATTATTTTTAATATGTTCATTATGATCATGATTTATAAAAATATCACTACCAACATTTCTAATCTGATAGTTTGCTCATGTTTTCACCATCCTATTAGACACCAAAATAATTTCAACCAAAATTTTTACCCAAAGTTTCCTAGAGTAGAACTAGGCTTTGATACCACTATCACAACCTCCTAAAACTCATCCAAATAAATTTAATTCTAATGTTATGGTGTCTAGTTTCTATATACATATAATATTTTCAAACTTTTATTGATTACTAACACTTTTTATCTTGCAGGAACTTATCGAGTCTCAATCTCTTTGAGCGCATGCCTTAAGGGGTGTACCAAGAAAGTGGTAAGTAAACCATTAATTATTTATAAGATTGTTTTCCCTTTTTCCACTTTCCATTTACACACTTGTCTCTTAAAACCATTTAACCTAAGATTATTATCCTCATTCATACCCAATCCACTTAGTTGTCATGTCTTATCAATCTTTTTCTTGACTTAACTCCCTTTTGGTTAGTAAGTTCTACTAGGTCAATTGGGTTGACCTAATACATTTTAGGGGTATTTTTCACTTTCTTAGCTTGTTATCCTTTTTGGCCAACCTAGCTCAAACCTAGTGAATTGTCACTAAAAACACACTAGATCAATTAGGTTGACCATGTACAATTAACATTTTTGGGAGGATTTAAGGCAAGATATACCTATATATACAAGTTTATTTCCAACCATTTCATAAGATAATAACTAATAATGAATATGTATGAATAAACATTTTTTATTGACCATTATACTTGAGGAATAAAGCTTAGGGTTTCATATTTTATTTAGAGATATTGATCTTGTCTTTTAGAGAAGCTTTTTGGATGCTTAGATAGGTTGTGTAGCCTAGAGATAACTTATATTTTTTATCTTTACATACCAAAACAATCTCTTGCAAAGCACCTTGCCCAAGGTAGAGATTGAGGCTTGATGGGTTCATCTTCAAATATAAGTATTCCTAACTTTATTTATCCTTTGTAAGAGTAGATAGTTAATGCATTTACATTATTATCCCATGTATTAGGATTCCATATACATTGATGTGAATATATGTCTTTTAATACATGTTTAGTTTAGTTGTTTTATTATTTCTAACCCCACTTTGTGCCACAAACTTTGGTGTGCACTAGATTATATTTACTTTCTTGCTATTAGAATAGGTGAAATATCAAACCTTAGGACCCATTAGGGTTTTTGTGTGATTGTGTTAGATTGTAGGCTTTGAAACCCTTCCTAACATGATATTTTGTGATAAGTGATCCCCTAATCGGCTCCAGTAGATCCCGATATTGATCATGCTCCTACTTAAGAAGTGTATTCCAATTAGAAGTGTAGGTATTATCTATCTTCTCCAAGATAGGATTTATTTATAGACAAGATACATTTATAATTGCATACATTCTAGTGAACCTGATGTGAAAATAACCCTTGTAAGATTTATTTCACTTATTTTTTCTTTTATTCATTATTTTTATCATACGAAATCAATGCTATCGACCCAATTTTATGAATTCTATGCACAAGTTTCTAAGAATAGTAAACTAGATCAACCCCATCAACCCAATACAAGTTTATATCTTTACAAATATATAGTTCAACCTAATAGGTCAACCTAATTAACCCTATAAATTTTCATCACTCTACAGTATGTTCTTTCATAGCTTGATCGACCTTTTCAACCTAGTTTACAAGTTTTACCAACATAATCCAAGGTTTTCCATCAAAAATATTCCTTCATTGCATATCTGATCCACCAAGGTTCCTTTCTACCTATCTATTTCTTTCCTTTCTATCTTTTTTCTCATAGTGTGTAGTCTTTAAAAATACCCTTGCATAGTCAACTAGATCGATCCTATTGACCTAGTTCTATGTTCTATGTGTTGTCTAAAATAATTGGGCTAACCATGCCAACCTAGTTCATTTTTAGACCTTATTTCCATAGTACAAGTTCAACCCTTCAACACTATTCTATATTTTATGCATATACTTTTAACACTATACCTTGTTTTAAGTTATAATTAACGTCATATCTACTACTAATTTGCTCACACATTTATTTTCCTATTGCTTACATGATTAAAATAGTTCACATATTTTAATTAGGTTATCTTTAATTGATCACTTAGTTTTAAAAATTTTATTTTATGCACACGTGGCCAAATCACATAATCTAAACAAGCATTTTCAAATTTGTCTACCCAAGGCCAACCTACTTGGATTCCATCACCAAGGTAGAAGCTAACTTGATACTCTAGTTAAGTATAAAGCATGGTTAATGATATATTTTGTCTAAGCACCTAACACCCTTATTGATGAGGTGTATGAAGTGAGGGGATAGGCCCTAATACCAATCCCATATCATTTCCACTATAGTTCCTTTCAACCCAAACTACCTAGAACCATCCTTAGATTTATATCTAATACCTTGCTTATATCCAACTTCTAAAGACATTAAAAATCATATCTAAATAATCTAATAAACATTCAGGTTAACCAATTAGTTAGCTCTTTAATTTTCAAGTTGATTGTTTGGTCTTTCCTTAATTATGTGCATAAAATATTGAATTAGCCAGTATTAGTGCAAGGTTTTGTTTTATGTGCTTCAATTAGATTGGCTAACATTAATCCAATTGACTATTTGTTTCCTTTTAGTACCTACTCCTTTTCATTACTTGAAAAATTATCTTTTTTCATTTTCAAAATCTATTTTTAGGCTTCTTAAATTCCCTATCTATTGTACTAGATCAACCCAATCAACCCAATAACTTTTCTTCCTTATATACACTATATTGGATCAACCCAATTGACCTTGTATAGTTTTACAGTCCTTATTTATATGCTAGGTTGACCTAGTCAACCCTGTACTATTTTAGTGACCTCTTTGTCATTTGATTTCTCATCTCTCTTCTTTCCCTTCATCATGGACTTTCTATTGGGTGATGACACTGAGTTATAGTCAATAAACATGATAAACTTTACCAATCATAATAAGGTCTCCCATAGACAGAGTAGGGATCCTATTTTTGATGTTAGTAATATTCATATTGTTACTCACACAATGAACTATGGGACCCCTCCAAATACCTCTTTATATCATAATCCTCTTCTTTCCTTAGAAGATCAACATGAGTTAGAGTATACTCCCAAAATTCTCTTCTTTATCACTAAATTTCCTCAACTTCAAGGAAAGGATCATTTTACCATTTATAACCTCATGATCAGTGGTCGAATCAAATAGCCTCATTCATATACTCATAGATTTAATACTGGATTTGAGGGTACCACTTTACTTAATTCTTAGCCTCTTCCTTCAATTTTTACTCCTTATTATTCCATGACATATTATTCTCTAACCTCTTCTATCTCCATGCCTAGTATCTCAACTAACATGGTAGGTTATACATATATTAGGCCTCTTATAAGATCCACTATCCTTAATCCTTCCAATATTTCACTATTTTCTACCCAAGGTAATCATGTTTCTAGTGCTTCTTTTTCTCAACCATTTACTAGTCTATCTTTTGCTACACAAGAAAAATTTTCCACTAGTACCTCACATTCTCTTAATTCATATCAAATGCATATCAAAACTAATAGTGGTACCCAAGCCACTAAAACCAACATAAATACTAATTCTAATGTTTCTAGTGTTAATCAAACACATCAAATTTTGCTAAAAAATCTCAATCATTTGAATACCTTTCAATCACATAACACAAATCAAATGATGAGAATTCAAAACCACCTTATTAATATTCAATCTCATATGTAACCAATGGCTTGGGGCACACATAACCAAAATGTTCCCCCTCCTCCTCTTTGATATTCTAAAGGCAATATCATTCCTCAACCTCCTTTAGTCAATAAAACCATCAAGCATCTACAAAATTAACCTCTCACTACTCAAATTACCAACATTCCTATTAGAGGTATAACACCTACAATTTATTATAATGGGTCAACTGATCCTAACTTTCACCTTAAAACATTTGGAAATATTTACAAGGATTAGATAAAATTAAACACCTTTATTACTACCAAGATCCTATCCAAAACCATCACATGTGATGCCTTGGATTGGTAAAATCAACTTAGAGCTCATTCCATTTCTAGTTTGGTGGACTTAGTAAATGCTTTAGTCCAAGAATTCCAAACTAATGATCTTCCTAAAAACACTTTAGCCCATTTAATTAATCGTAAACAACATGAAAATAAAACTACCCAAGCCTTTGTTAAGAGATGGAAAACTTTTTCAAATAAATGTGAACATAACATTATGAAGGGCAATATTTTTCATCTCTTTACAAATTCTCTCTTTCCTAAATTATAATATCAAGTGCTCACTCTTTCTCCACACACTTTGGAGGAAGCTATCAACCAAGATAAAAGACAAGATTTATTAATGCATCAATTCAATCCACCCCAACCTTCTATGGGTCCTAATGTTTTAATCATAAATAAAAACCACAATATCACTAATGATGGTGTTATTGATTCTTATGAAACCATTCACAATGTTCAATCTGTCATTCCTAACCTTCTTCAAAACTAGTTCATTCTTCTCAACAATATACTAATCCTCATTTCTCTTCACCAAATAACATTAACATTCACAAACCTTTGTCCTCAATTGAATTTCTTAAATGTCTACCTAGGCATCTTCCATAAGATCTTGACCCTACTCATCCTATGAAATCCTAGTATGATCCTAATTGGTTTTGTTGGTTTCATGCTAGTTCAGGTCATTCTCATGAGACTTATTGACAACTTTGTAATTTAGATATGGATTTTATTATTGGCCCTAATTTTTATCATGATTACATTATCCTCAAGCATAAGTAATATTATGAAATTACTTTCAAGGGACATAAATCACATGATAAAACTCAAGCCTTGAATCAAGCCAATTCTCATTTGACTAACTACAAAGATACTTTATCTAATCATTAACTTATCCAAGAGAATGAAGACAAGTTTACCCCCTCCACCAATAACATAGAAAGTATTTTTGAACCAACTTCCAAAAATAATGTGGTTAGTATGACTAATATGTGAATGGTGGTGGATTTCATTGATTCCCAACCTATATACACTCCTTCACATAAGGCATACTGTGTTATCCAAGATTCTTCTCTAACTCATTTAAATGAGTTGGGCAAGAAGATATTATTTATTTTGATTATCCAATTTTTGATTCCCCCTTGGATAACACATCCCATTATATTTCTACCACTCTTCCATCATCTTCCAATACTAATGATAACCAAGATTCTACTAGCACTTCTTCTAATTCTCAAAATCAACTTGAACTAACTAGTTCATCATCTCAACATGATTTACCACCTTGTCCTAAACCTTTACCTTCATATCAAACTAAATTTAAATTTACTTCAAATACTCCTTCCAAGGACCTCCTTAACCATTATGCACCTATATATAACACCATTCTTATGGGTCATGATGAATGGGACCCCATTACGAAACTCACTAATCTAACATATCATATTCTATTTCTTGAGCTTATGAGGACTTCCCCATGTCATAGAAACCACCTCATGCAACTCTTATTCTATATGAATTCCCCTTATCCTCCTCTAGTAGGATGAGAGGAAATTCTATCTAGATCTAAATATAGTATATTACAATAACGTGAAGAGATGTTTATCAACATTGATGAAACTATAAACACTTCTCTTTCTCTATGATTTCTTATTGAATTTATGATTCCTAATGAGATTATAATTAATATATATGATACTCCCTTATTTATTAGTGTCCAAATAGGTAGTATCTAAGTTAAGCATGAATTAATTGATAAGGGTTTTAGCACCTATGTTGCATCTCTCGATTTCATTAAAACCCTTGGATATTTTGAATGTAATATCAAGTCTACATGCAACACCTAATAAGGATATGATAAAAGGAAAAATTTCTATTCTAGGTTGCATGTGGCTTCCCATTACCATCTCACTTGTCACCATCCATGTGAAGGTGATGATATTTAACTTCTCCCTTTCTTATAACATCTTTCTTGGTAGGCCATAGACTCACTGCATAAGAGCTATTACTTCCTTTGCTTGCCAATGTGTTAAGTTTCCTCATAATAGATCAATTTACATGATTCAAGATGACACTAACCCTTTAAATTTAAAAAAAATCTAAGATCATGGTGTTTTCAAGATTCTTACTCTTGATTATTTACCTAGAATTCCATTTTGTGAGTCTCATCATCTCAACATTCCTATTAACTCAACTCGAGGTTATATTAGGTATCTTGAGCTCATTGGTAACATTCCTCCTAATATCTTAGATTCCAATGATGATGAGCCTAATGATATTAAATTAAAGATCAAAACTTCTAATCTCTCACATGATCTCATCTTAGAGCTTCTTGATTCCTTACAACCTCATTCTCACAATCCTCCTTGTGATGACATTCCCATAGTCTTGAACAAGACTAGGAATTTTATTCACCCTATTTCATCAGATGATAAGGTTATCCCTACCTGTGTCATTAGAATTTACACCCTAGATTATGATTATGGTGATTCCTTAGATGATCCATTGTTAGGCGGTCTTATATAGGCCCATGATGCTAAGATTATTTGTTATCATTCTTTTTTACTCAAGTCTTTTTGTGCATCTCATCATTTTCCTTTACTTATACTTCTAGTTTTTGTATTTTTCCCCTTTATCATAGGGTAGAGATGGTGCTGACACTACTAGTTTCTAAAGATCCACATAGGACTATGCTCATGGATTAGGCTATGATCAAGCCTTACCATTTTACTAGGTACCTTGACCCTTATAGTTGGTTTACCCCTGAGGTTAGTGAAACTTTACTTAGACCTTATATATATATATATATATATATATATATATCCTCCCTCAGTAGATATTATTATAATTGAGCCTCTAGTTGATCCTATTGAAGTTGAGCCTACCCCTATTTTGATGCTATCACTCCTATTGAGCCTAGTTCCATTATTTCATCATCATCACCCTCCCTTGATGATGGTTTGTTTCCCTTGAAAAAATGGTTCCTTTGCCCACCAAATGGGTTGATGAGTGTTCTCTAGATGTTTTCAATCTTATTATACCACCTTCCATGAGTGCTTCTCCTAAAACTACTCACAAGCATATATGTTGCTTCCATGGGATAGATAATCATTCTTCCACCCATTATCACAAGTTGCAATAATATATTGATACCTTGCATTCTTATTCCTCATCATTAGACAAATCCATACCTCCCCCAAAGGTACTTCCTAAGTACATGCTTAATTATGGTGAGGTATATTCTTGATGGCATCTATATACCACCCATCACATCGATTATTGTGACATCCTACAATAACATCTCAAAGATCATCTTATATCCATTCCCAAACCTTTTTATGATTATACCATAGGTAATTCTTAAAATAATTCTTCTCTTTTTTCTCCAATGGCTCCACCTCTAGTGGTTTTATACCCTCCTATGGTCCCTTCACCACCTTATGTTCTTCCATCCATGATTCTTTCACCTAAGGACCTTCCCTCACTCATGGATTCCTATCCACCATTGATTCCTACATCTCTAGTAGATACCTCTCCCATGCATTCTCTTGGCCATCCTTTACCTAATATTCCTCATCAACACTATCCATCAAGTATTCCTACTTTTTTAGTTGAGGAGATTAGAAGAGAATTATTTTCCCAGTATTCATTGAAGATTGATTAAACTTTAGTAGTAGTGTGTATCCAACTTAATAGAGACTTATATAATGTATTGGATAATGTGTGTGAATATATTTACCATTATTTAAGAGAAAATTCATGGTTATTTCAAAATTATATTTGATTGGATGTGTGATCTAATATTATTTCTATCTATTATATCATTTAACACTCAATCAAATTTATGCTTATCTTATATCATGATCTTACTTTTTGTACTATATATTACTTATATTATCATTTATATTCACATATGGTTGTCTTTTATTTTTTATTTCCCTTTTTCCTTGCAGTTTTTCTCAAAACTCTCTTTCTTTTATCTTTATGATTGTTATTATCTATTTTTTCATAGATAATTTGTCATGGAGACTTGGTTATATAAACCCTATTCCCTTTGGTTATTTTCTTCATTTACCATGTGATCAGTTAGCAAACAATCTATCTCATTATGATCTCCTTTTAATAGTCCACTTTGGATCTCCTTTTTCCCCCTTCCTTTTTCTAAAAACTAAGAATATACATGGTTGAGACTTTATATCACATGCTAGTTCATTATCAATCCTAAGTGTCCTAGTCAATCTTTGTCTTTGGTTACTTAGCTTCATTTAGCCTTAGCCTAAATCTCATTCATGCATATCAATATCTCTCTCATGATTGGTCATTCCAAATATATATGGAGGAATCTTAAAGAATCCTTCAAAATAAAGTTAAAATCCAAATCATTTAAACAAAAGGTAATGATATCAAAAGGAAAAAATATTATTAAAATCCTAATCACACTAAAAGATGTGATTCAAAGCACATATACTACTTCTAATCAAAGATAAAACTCCATAATTGGCCTCATGATAGAGTTGAGGTATTTGGGGGTGTAGTAGGCCAGTAGATTAGAATAGGAGAATAAAAAATCTATTAGTGCTACCTACTTTCTCACACAAGTACCCAATCTTCACAGTAGACCGATGACTCTGTAAGAGGTTCTAAAGAATGGGGAACACGTCATGGGAAGTTAGGTCCATTTTACTTTTCCTTTTACCAATATGCCTTAACGATTTGATCTTAGTAGCACACTTATTTTGCTACAAAGATTTGTGTATATAATAAATATGGTTCCTTTTTACATACATGACCACTAGTCACTTAGTGTCTTCTCATGTCCTGAGTATGCCTCTTGCCTCCTAAGGTATTCTCATAAGATGCCTAAATATTTCTTTTTACACTCCATTTTTTCACTCCTTATATCCCTTATATTTCCTCTTGAGAAATATTATTTTTTCTATTGATCACTCTCATTGGGATTTCATTTGTGATTTTCTTTCTAAGATCATGGATAGGACCCAACATTCCTCATAAATTACCATCTTTTCTTTCCTATTACCTACATCCTTTATTACCTAATCTTCCTATTTATTCCACCCTAGTAATGTTCTCTTTATCGATTTGTAGTGTAAGATCATGGATAGGACCCGACCCTCCTCACAAAATTTTCCAATATGCAAGTCACCACCCAAATTACATGTGTTAAATTTAAGATAAGATTTGATCGATTATGAAGTTACATGTCATTTCACATGATTCCCATATTGATTTAGCATGTTTTATGCTTACTTCATTTTTATTTCACCTTTTTTATCTTCTTATTTTCTAAGTTCATGTAAGATTAAAACCATTTATTGAATTTTTCATACTTCCCAGCTTGAATTATTATGACCAATTTAAGACCAAAATTTTACAATTTTGTTTTTCTTTCATACTTCCTAGCATGATTTAATATTATTTATTAACTTAGTTAAATTTTTTTTATTACCATTTATGTCATTTTACATACCTTCCATTTTATTACGTTGATTTCATAATTCCCAATGTGATATTAGTATGATTTTACTTATTTTAATTTGGTGCAAAAATTGGTCACATTGATTTAAAAACAAATTCCTTATTACCATCTTTTTTTACTATCTTTTGGATCTTTATACTTAGTCATTTTCTTTTTATTACACATTTACAATCTTGAAATAGTGTGTAGTACTTTTTTTTTACTTGATTATATTTTTCCAAGTCCTTTTTCCTATTTCTTTTTAACCATGCATGTGTCCTACATAATGATACAAAAGAAACCACATCACATATATTTACTATAGTATATAAAACAAATCTAAAAAGATGTGCTAGAAATAATTATATCCAAATCATCCAAAAACACAACCATCATAATGAAACATACACATCTAAAATCAATATTCCAGAATGATCCATATAGATACATACATACATACATACATATATATATATATATATATATATATATATATATATATATATATATATATATAATGAGTTTAATATAATATATACAACCATATACAATCCTCCATCTATATGGTTGGGATCCATCCCATCTATCTCATGGCCTAGCCACACGGATTTATAAGGCCTCGATCTAATTCCTCCAAATAGTATTATATAATGAGGCCATTTGAGATCTCAATCCATCTACCTATCCCTGTAGGTGTGCTACCCGCACCTATGACTCCACCAGCTAATTTTGAATCTATATCAACTACACTACTATAGCTAGATGTATAGTATTCTCATCTACTAAGGTTTGTCATACCTATAGCTTCCCTACACCCATTACTATTGGTGGATTCATCCTCTCTCTATGACTATATCTAACTCTCTAGCTAATCTGAACCAACTTGATTGAGATGGGGTAGATGCTACACTTAGATCCTCTAATGTCATGGGGTTGTATGGCTCTAGAGTCACATCCAAGATGTCATGAATTACTCCCCTCACCAGGGATCCCCATATCTATTCCTCATTCTTAGATACACCTAAAAAATCCCACCATATGGATATTATCACTACTATCTCTATTTCCAAAATAAAAACCTAAGCAATAATATTCAACCACCTTTTCTTACCTACTTGTGTCTCGACTATTATGGTCTCACCATCTACATGATGACTTAGCATAGTTTCTTCATCTGTGTGCCCTCCTAAAACTTCCTCTAAAGGTCACCTCCTCAACTCAAACCTAGTTATCATGGATCATGTCTATCTTAGCCTATGTCTGAGTGGTCTCTCTATCATTTCCTTTAAATCACCTATGGGGTCATTTAGGATGGAAATAATCTCAATTCTCTCCTACTTCTCTTGCCTCTATAGACATTATGTCCTCAATAGTTACTACTCATCTCATTTTAGATGTAGTAATGGTACATATGGTATCTATACCTCCACATCCCTAATCTCCTGCTCATCTCCTCATCATGCCCAACTAGTCCATGGTCACTCTTGATGTGGCCTCAGTGTCATTCTCACCACAAGTGGCCCCAATCCTCCTTTCCCATGGCTCCCTCACATACTGAACTTAGACATAAATATTAGTGTCACTAGATGAGGTACGCCCATCTACCCTGGCACCCATACGACTAGATATGGCTTTCTCCACCATAAATAGTGTTTAACCACCTCTATCCTCATTGTCACTAGTGTAACTATGTCTTAGCTTTCACATGTAGTGGTGATGTCTCCATATGGCTACCAAATAATGTTTTTACATTGCATTGAATATAGTGCTATCATGTGGGTCATGGTCCATGATATCTGGTCTTCTCTCCATCTCTACACTTAAAGTGACCTATCATTGACCATATAGAGTAACCTAGCTAGTCGATACATAGAAAACCTCTCATTTATCCAAGTTATCATCAATATGATTGGTTCCATGGTATTTTTCCCTTTGATCAACATCTCATATAGATCATGTATGAGTTGGACCTAGATGATAGGTCTTAGATCATATAAAACTCACTCCTCCAAGATCATCCTACTTAAAACTACCATGAATAGTGGTACCTTATCATCTGACTTGTGGCATAGCACTTGTTGTGTCATAAGACCTATAATATCCTTCTAAATGTCTAGAATATATGATATATAAACATCAAACATGCTAACTCTCCTACCTGGTAATATCATCTTTGAGCATATAGCCCACATGGCTAAGGATCTCCTTTCCTATAAGCTATTTGGTTTCCTTATGGTCACCTTTTCTCTTACTATAGGTATCCCCAAGATGTCATGGACATCATATATCATGATATCCACATCTATCGTATCCCCATCCACCTCCCATTTAAAGATTTTAATCAATAATTCCTAAAAACTAAGTAACATGACTAATAGATCAACACTGAGGGGGATTCAATGCATATCAACTATCCTACCTAGACCTATGGATCTTAGTCTAGCCCTATCTCCATCTAAAAACCTATCTAATAAGTCTGATAACTATGTCATGTCCACAAGTCTCCAAAATATTTGCTTTCCTTGTACCCAAGAAATAACAAAGGATGTATCAATTCATCTATGTCATGTATTATCACAATATATTATTTTTAATAAATAAAATCCTAAATTACTTTATTTTAGTCATTTAACCTAATTTTATCCTACTCAGTCCTTCTTGACCTTACTTGGTCATTTAGATATTTTCTAGTCCTCTTTCAACCTTTTACATGTTTTTCAATATCATTTTAGCTCTTTGGTCAAACTAGTTTGACCAAAAAATTTCATATCTTTTCACTTAGTTGAATCAAAAATCTAAGTCAACCCCCTTCTCTTCCCCTCCCTAGTGCTAAGTTTTCATTCTATACCTTTTGGACCACCTAACAACTTCAAACTAGGCCATCAGCTTATAGAATGTACAAGGTCAACCCATACCTACTAGGTTGACACTATGGATTCTTCTCATTTCCAACCCACTCGGTTAATTGGGTCAACCTAGTGCTTTCTACTTAGCAACCCCTTGTATTTTCCCAAAAAAGTGTAATTTTATTACTTACTTCCTAAATACTTTAAACCCATTTTTCATCTTCTTACTTAATACCCCTAGAATCTAATTTTGTTTCATTTTGACATATAGAAATGCTTTAAATCATATTTTACTAAAACTACAATTAATACACTAAAATTTTCAAAAACTGGTTTGAGATTCATAGTTGCATAACTATAGTGCACCTACTATCACCTCTAGAGCTCTTCCTTTCCTAGCTTGTCATCTCCTCACCATCCTAGCTCATTTGATCTCCAAAGCTCTCTTTTCTCTCCTTCAAAAGTTAAAATAATAAATGACTTGTCTTTTCTCCTATTTTAAAACCACTTTTTAAAATTTAAATCATTTAATTATTTTTTAGTAGATTCCTTATTTTACATATATCTTTATTTCTACTCATCCATTTTTCAAACCATAAAATGTGTTAGATTCATGATGACATAGAGAATCATTTCCACTAAAATTTGCCTATATTCCAAAAATTTCAATTTTTGGCTATTTTTTGCACTAACTTCTATAGGTTTGTCTAGTGTTCTCTACATTATACACCTTCACATTTCTTATAGTCTACTTTATCTATGGTGCTAAGGTAAGTTAAAGGTATGTGTTTTTCAATGTAGTCCTTTCTTTTATCTTATTTTATTCTTACTATATTTTACTTAGCATCAGCATTGTGTGTTATCATGTTCTATCCTAAAGCACCATCCCATGTTGCACTTATGTGGCATGTAATGAACTTCAAGTGGGACATATGTATATAGATAATATTTTCAAACTTTTATTAATTATTGACACTTTATGTCTTGCAATAACTTGTCAAGTCTCAATCTCTCTGAGTGCATGACTTAAGGGGTGCACCAAGAAAGGGGTGGATAGAACATTGGTACTTCATAAGATTATTGTCCCTTTTTCCACTTGACATATACACACTTGTCTCCTAAAACCATTTACCCTAAGCTTATTCTCCTTAGTCCTACCCATTCCTCTCAATTGTCATGCTTTATCCACTTCTTTTTTTTCCTTAACTCCTTTTTGGTTATTCAATTGTATTAAGTCAACTAGGTCAACCCAATACAGTTTAGGGGTATTTTTCACTTTCTTAGCTTGTTAGCCTTTCAGCTAACCTAACTTAGACCTAGTGAATTATTTCAAAAAACATCCTGGGTCGACTAGGTGGACCCTATATATCCAATATTTATGAGAGGATTTAGAGAAAGATTTACCTATAATACAAGTTCATTTCCCACCATTTCATAAGAGAAGAATTAATAGTGAATAAGTGTGAATTAACTTCTAAATATTGACCATTCTAATCGAGGAATAAAACTTAGGGTTCCATATTTTCTTTAGAGATATGGATCTTGTCCTATGGAGAACTCTTTTAGATGGTTAGATAGATTGTGTAGCCTAGAGTTGATTTATCTTCATTATCCTTACATACCACAATAACCTCTTGTGAATCACCTTTGCCAAGGGAGAGATTGAGGCTCGATGGGTTCATCTTCAAAGGTAAGTATTCCTAATTTTATTTCTCTTTTGTAAGAGTAGATAGATAATGCATATGTATTCTTCTCCCGTGCATTAAGATTCTATATATATTAACATGAGTATATGTCTTCTAATACATGTTTACTTTATTTTTCTTATTATTTCTAACCCCTAATTTATGCCACAATATTTGGTGTGAACTAGGTTAGATTTACTTTATTGTTATTATAAAGAGTGAAATATCAAACCTTAAGACTCCATTAGGGTTTTTGTGTGATTATGTTAGAATATAGGTGTTAGAACCCTTCCTAACATGATATGTTGTGACAAGTGATCCCTTAATGAAGTCTAGCAGATCCCCATATTGGTCATGATCCCACTTAACAAGTGCATCCCAATTGGAAGTGTAAGTATGATCTATCTTCTCTAAGACATGATTGATTTATAGGCATGATGCATTTCTTATTATATATAGTTTTCAACAATAATTCTTATACATGTTTAATCTTATTCCAACATGTTTCAAAAAGTCACATACTATATTACTTCTTCCTCTCATGATAGATTTGAATAGTGTTACCAAACCAGGCTAAGTGACATTTTAAAATTCTAACAATGAAAATAATGCATAACACATAATATTGGTAAGACAATCATTTTTGTAATTAGGGTAGAACAACAAAGAAAGCCTATAACTACTCCCAAACCAGACCTTCAAATATTATTGGTTTATCTAACTAGTTTAGGGTTCTTAGTTTTTGAAGAGTATCTTATCATTTAAGATGGAATAAGTCATTCAAGGTATTTTATCTCCATATTAGTGAGACATATCCATGATGGACATTTTTTTATTATAATATTCATTAATGAGAAGCAAGATTCAATCTCAAATGAAATAATGGTTATGATTTGTTTTGATATCATTTCCTTTATCAATGAAAAAATAAAAGCTCTAAATAATTTTTAAGTCTTTACAAAATAAATATAGACTTTTTATGTAACCAAGACTTATTTATATTGGCATTTTTCCATAATATGCCATCTAGATTATGTGACACAAAAATATTCATTCATTGTTCCTTGGGATATTTTACGCCGATATTTACCCATTTTAACTAATGAAGGTTAGCCTCATAAATATATTTAAAACTCATAAACATTGAACATATATGTATATTCATTACACATTTTAAATCTCACCCTATAAATATATATTAAAAATGACAAAAAGGATTACAATCATAAACTTAATTAAAATTTGAATAAAACAAGATAGTTCAAATGCTTGAATTATTTATTGAGTATATATATATAAATTTAATGATAATAAGGTATGAAGATAGGTTTTAGGTCTACCAAAATATGATTATCTTGATTAAATAAATACTTAATCCTTTAGAAATTTCTGGCCTCCTTAGTGTTAAAGGAAATAATGCTCAATTTTATTATAATGCATTGTATCACCAAGAACCTTCATCTCCTATTTAAATAATGTTTTAAAACCCATTTAACAAGTATTGAGCTCACTTAATTAATACCAACTAAAAAAACCAAATTTCATGAACAATAAATCACACTTTGAACTTGGTTTGAATTTACATGTTATCAAACAACATGTAAATAAAATCCAATCATAATATGAATTAATATTCAATATCATAAGATTATTTTATAATTCCCATGTTTTCCATTGTATTTTAAATAATTCATTCATATTATGTTCACTAAAAAACACTATAATGAAAATTAATTGCTTAAATGATTATAAAACTAAGAACACAGGTCTGCATTCACCATTAATATTCTATAAAGTTAATGTAATTCCTAAACACTAACTTAGGACTAACCTTCCATACCATATTATTAAAATAAAAATCTTAATGTTTCACAATCAAAACATTTAAGACTATAGGACACTAAGAAAAAACACCAAATAAACAACATAAGTTACCAACACCAAATACATAATTATCTAATTCAAAGTGAATGTACAACAACAATAGGCTTGATATTAATAATTTTTATCATAAAATAAATTGTTACCAAGAATCATAAATGATTATTATACTACCAACTGATCTTTAGAAGTTACAAACTAAATATAAATTCAAGAAGTGAATACAATACTGAATAGAAATTATAATTAACTTGCAAAGAACAACAAAGAATTTATAATTATTCCTCTACATTATTTTTTTACCACATAATGGATTATGAGGACTAGTCCTATCCATTTATTTTATCTTTTCTATATGAGTATTCATCATGAAACAATAGTCATACTAATTTCAAATGTTCATAAAAAATAGCATTATACTTTTAAAAATTAAATAACTAAGACTTACAAACATGAAGATTAAAATCTTCACAATTACAAACTAACACTCTTAATAAGTTACACTAAGTATTCAATGGAATGTATTTAAAACGTCTAATAAAACTAAGTTAGGTAAATAGACATTTTAACAACACTGTAAAATTATACCTTCAATCAAATAGCATAAAAGAGTGCATGAACAACTTGTTTTCTCTACCAATAATGTTATCTTGGCAAAGTTTTTTTCCATTTATCATCCAATAAAAATATGTAAACACAATTAGTTATGTAGTTACAAATAATTTATGCATCATTTTCTGATAATAATTTACATCAAATTAATAAACCAAGAATATTAAAATAATAGTATAATCAAGGGTAACTTAAAATTTATTTCATATAAAATAATATCAATATAAACTCCATGAATCCAATTAAATATATATAAACATATTACATTAATAAGCGTACCTGCCCACACATAATTTTACAAATGGTTAATCATTACAATACAAAATGTTGGTAACTAATTCAAGAATAATATACAACACCACACAATAGAAAAATATCAAGTGCTTCTATATCATTGGCATATAATAGAACTCCCTTAAATAATTGGTAACATAACTTGCATAAAATATGCTTGAATCCAAGTTTGAAACTGAGTAATGTTTAATATGATCTCATCTATTGGTGGAAACCTAACCACCCCAACCATTGATTTGGGGCTAGAACATGACAACACATGGAGGCTCTAGATCTAAAAATAAATGAATAAGAGGAACTTTAATAAAGAATGAGATACAAATCCATATTAGGGACAAAAAATTTACTACCAAAAATTTCACAATAGGTAGTGCCCAATAAGGTAATAATGTATAGTTCATAATCATAGAAACACCAATCCAAGCCAATCAACACCATTTTTTTAAAATAGAAAACAAAACAAGTCCAAAATAAGAAATCATACAATATTGAAAGAAAGAGTTTATTCATGGATTAAAATAAATATTCCATGAATAGATCATAAATGATCTGAATAAAATTAACAATGATACAAGCATCTAGTATCATTTACACATTTAGGTCAATTATCTAACTATTGCATCTCAAACTAAGACCTATCTTTATGTTGTTTGAAGGGTGAGAGATTTTTAAACAATCATACCCACTTATGTTTCCTTTAAACTTATATTGAGTTCATATTTATATCTGAAAAAAATAACACCCATCTATCTATGAATCATTAATTATACATAATGGTGTAAGGACTCCATAAGAGAGACTTCCTCTTATTCATCATTTTAGGTTTTCTTTTTCCAAATTATAGATAGGTATTTTGCATAAGAAATTAAATACACACTTCCTATTTTAGATTAAAGTCCCACTATGATTTTTTATTATTATTATTTTCTTCTCTGAGCCTACTTAGAATTCTAACTTGAAACAAAAAAATCCCAACTGTTAACTCCTTTTCATGGGTTAAAATGATAAATTTTTAATCCTCTTTTCATGTTTTTAGTTACTTTAAATAAAAAATCTATCTTTGTCAAAAACTCTAAGATTTACATGTAGTCATCCTCATAAGGCACACATTTAGATTCATATATCCACAATTCCATTTTCATAAAAATTCCAAGTGTGAGTCCTATACTACTCAAATCCTAGTCAAACAATGACTAGGTCATTCACATGTCAACCTAAATCATCAAACATAAGAATTATGTTCCTTAGGTATTCTAAGAGATTTTAGATAATAATGTGTTTATTTTAACAAAAACATTTACTTGGTTACACTATAATATCATGATTATCATGGTTTCCAAGGTTGTGAATCAAAATTATTTAACAATGGGTTTCCAACATCAAGTCTAAGTTATTGGACTTACCAAAATAAATTACAAATAAAAAACAAAGACAATGACACAAAACATAAAGTTTAAATGATTGTTTTAGAAATAATAAACATTCCAAAACTATGATTAATAGATACTCAAAAGCATAATTGACTAAATTCTAATGACAAAATTTGAAACCAAAAAGTAGAAATAACAAGTAAAGTACTGGGATCTCACAACACAAGACAAGAAAACATACTAATAAATAATATATAGATATCATTATTTTACCTCTACCTTCATTTACTTGTATATAATGATGCATCCATATGATCAAAATGTTTTGGACCCAAACTTAACTCATTGACCATTTGTCTCCTACATCGTAAACATGGAATCAATAGTATTAGTTTGATATAATATAAAGCATATAAAATATTGAATTGTAATATATTGAATTGTAATATATCACATACTAATACCATGTCTATAATAACATAATAAAATCCCATAATGTAAAATAATCAAATAATAATGTCTCAAAATATTATTAAGGTGTTATTAAAATCATAACAACATAAGAAAGTAACAGGTCTTAATGGGATATGATATAACACTATTTTTAGGCCTTTTTGAGAAAATTTGTGTCTGTGGTTTTTTTATTACATATTAATATGTAACAAAACCTATAATTCACATTTGTAGCATGTGAAATAAGTACTGATAGTTTTGGATCATCATCAATTTTTGAAAAATCTTTAAAAATGTGATTTTGATGTCTAAGAGGTGGAGTAATTGGTTCATATTGTTTAACATGAGAAATTTGAATTTTATCCTCACAAGATCAAATATATGATGGAATGGAATGTTCAAAAAACCCTAAGGAATCTTAGGATTTCTTGGGGCTAATAAGTTACTATTGTAGATTTATTAAAAAATATGGTAGCATAAAAACACCACTCATAGCCTTGTTTAACAAATAATCTTTCCTTTGGAATATTTTAACTACCAAGTATTTTTAAAATATTAAGGATTCTATGTGCAACACTCTATTTTTTTCTACTTTATTTTTTCCCAAAAAACATAATGTTGAATGTGGTATATCAGGTTATGGCATGGGGGTAATACTCATACAGGATGGAAGACCCATTAAATTTGAGAGCCATCAACTAAAAGATAAAAATAGGATAAATCCAATCTATGAGAAAGAGATGTTGGTTACTCTTCATGCAGACAAGCAATGAAGACCTTATCTAATGGGTAGAGACTTTTTAAGGTAAAAAAATGATCATGATAATTTATTTATTTTATAGCAATGATTGTCATAAAAATAACAACATAAGTGGGTGACTAAATGTTAAGATAGGAATTTAAAATTATCTATAAGAAAGGAAAATATAATTTTTTATTATATTAAATATATAGGAGGGATGAATCTATTGAGTCACTATTATATGTAATGATTGATTGGCAAGTAGATTGGTTGTAAGATCCACAAGTAGAATGGGATAATGAAAGGGATATATAGGGTTTGATTCATATATATCATGATTCTAATGACTTGGAAATTTTTGAGTGGAAAGGTAATTCACCATGGTATAAATAACACTTATACCTATATAATAATTATATCTTAAAGCATAATATCTGTAATGAGATTCATTCCTCTCTAATGAGGGGGGCACTCAGGATATTTGAAAATCTATCATATAATCAAACAGGATTTCTTTTGAGAAGGAATCAAGGAGGATATACATAAATTTGTGGTTTAATACATGGTGTGTCAATATAATAACGTTCAAATAATTATGACACTTTTTCTTCTATAAGTTTTATCCATTCCTATCTAAAGGTAGGAGGAGGTCACAATGGATTTCATTACAAGGTTGCTAAGGTCTGAAGGTAAATAATTCATCATGGTAATTTTGGATAGTCTCACAAAATATGCTTATTATTTATCCTTCTCCTAGACATTTTTAAATAGTATAATAGTTATTTATTTTTTGTATATAACTCAAAAAATGCATAGTACTCCCAAGATCACTATAAGCAATCATGGTCTCATTTTTACCAATAGTATTTAGACTGATCTATTCTTATGTTTGGGTACTTAGTTTTATTATATATCATCATATAATCATCAATGTGATGGTAAAATAGAGGTGGTCAAAAAATTCCTCAAAGGGCATCTTCATTTTTTTCCATTAGATAAACAAGAATAGTGGGTTCATTGGCTACCATTAGTATAATGATGGTATAACACTTCCTTCCATAACTCTTACAAAATTTATTATTTTGTTTTGATTTATGTATATCAACCCTCATCCATAACTTATAACTTAATGGTGTATCCCAAAGTTTGATCTCTTGAAGAACACATTAGACATCAATAGGAGGTACTAACTAGTTTGAGAGAGAATTTGGAAATGACACATAATAAAATAAAGAAACAAATGGATTAGTACCAAAGTAATAGGAATTTTTACATCATTGATTGGTTCTTTATTCACTTAAAATCATATATTTATATGTCTCTAAAGAAATAGAATTATTTTTGTAAATTTTATCTAAAGTATTATGTCCCTTATAATATCCTACAAAAATTTGGCAATGTTGTATACAAGTTGGAGCTACCCTAGTCCACTCGCATACATCTTATATTTCATGTATCTTTCCTAAAGAATGAAATTGGGTAGATATATTTTCCCAAACTAAGTTACTATAACTATATGAATAATTCTGAGTCATTTTAGAACCTAAGAATATCATGCACATAAACAAAAATACTAAGAATAAGAGAGATTAAGGAGTATTTGATCAAGTGGATGAATTTCAACTGTAAAGATGCAACATGGGAAGATGAATATTTATTTTAGTAACATCTAGAGTTTTTAAAAGTTTAAGGATTTTTTTTTAATGGAAGGGGCATGCTACACCATTAACCTATAGTGTATCTAAGGATATGTGTGACTAACTAGTGGCTTACATAACCTTACATAATATCTTGTCACATTTTTCTATGATTCATATATTATTAGTAGGTTCATCATATGGAATAATCATGTCCTCATTAGAGTATATATATGAGGTATTGGTTAGTCTTGGAGCATCATATTTAAAATTTTGTTCTTATTGTATTGTTATGGAGGTTACCTTGTCAAAGTGGCTCAGTCATATAAATTAATTATTACGATATTTTGTCAATCATCATTGTGTATCTACTTATTATTATCATATTTATACTTTATATTATTCCACTTGTTTGAATTATCTAAGTATTCTCATTACACATGTACACAATCAATATATGTATACTCTTATGTAAGGAAAATTGCAAAATTCATGATTTATGTAAAGTGGCTCAATATAGTAACTGAATAAAAAGTATAAATATTTCACCATGTGTATATGAATTCCCCCTCCATTTCTCTCCCCCCCACCAAACCTCCCAATAGGTGATTCATGAAATTATTTCATAACCATATATTACTTGATCTTGCATCTTACCTACTCAAAGTATATCATGAGAAATATGTGTGGAAACATGAATGTAGAAAAACATCTAAGATATATATAATAAGAATTATAGGTAGAGTATGACTAAGATAAATTTAAAAAAAAAATTATTAAATTTTTTATTTCAGATTTTATATTTTGGTATTGCATGAACACAAGAACATATGTATAATGATTTATAAATTAAAGAGCATATATATGAATGTATTTTCTTATTTTACCCTAATTTTCATTTTATTCAAAATATAAATAAAATAATTAAAATTAAATATATCAAAGCATATATCCAATAAATAATATAATTTATATATCTAAGAGGTTAAGTTCAACAACATGCCTAAGTTAAAAAATTAAAATAGGATATGCAAAGTAAATACAAAAGGTTAATGAATGACCATACCTGATTATTTTTCTATAATTAAAGAACTATAGGATTTTTATGCATATTTTTGGGATTTTACTCTTAAATTTTGGAAATCAAAATCTCTCTTGGGTAGACATGTGTTTTGCATAGATTTCTCTTGATCTAGGGGTTTGTCTTTGTATCATTTATTATTTCCTACGTAGGTATTTAAACCTTATTTGCTTATCACTAGTGAAAAATCTCTTTGTTAATTTTATTGTACATTCAATTCATTTTTTGAAGGCACAATGTCTAGAATTAAATTTTTTTACCTTTCTGACCCAAAATGATACTCCAAAATAAATAAAGAGGTTTGGATTCAATAAACAATTTAAGTAAAATTGAAAAATATGTATCCCACATGCTTAAAATCAAACTTCCATGTTATTATATGAGTGTTTTGATGGAATATCTCAAGTGAGGGTTTTGAAACTCATCTTCCCTATATGTGAGAATGCAAATATATGCAAGTTGATACCATCCTTTATAAAAATAGGAAAGTTTAAAGACTAAGAATAACAACTCCAACACAAGTGTGTAATATATAACTCAATGAAGATAGAATTCAAATATTACAAATTATGTTTTATGCTTGGATCTAGGCTTGACCTTTAACCTTCATAATTTCATTCATATATTATATGGTCCCACTTTCTCTGATTCTTGAAATGGCTTGACATGACCATATATACATAGGCCAATTTAGGAAAATTAATGCATGTTATCCAACTTTTAAAATGATAATGGGAGATTTTAAAGGCACATAATAAAAGGTAATGGGAATATTGACCTAAAATGATAAAAATAAATAAACTACATGGGTCTAACTTTAATATGACACAAGCTCAAATTTCAAGGTAGAGCATCATAATAGGTGATACATAGTTGAAGGATGATAATAATAAGTGTTAGACTATTTTTTGTAGACTCAAGAATGGGGAACTAAGTGAGGTTGTAATGGACCAAGAAAAATGCCAATAAATATAAATTTTTAAAATCTGATAAATTGGAAATAAGGTTCTTGTGACGGACTACACTTATGTGTAAAGTATATAGATATGATATACTAAGTGTCAAAAGTGGAATGTAATAAGTGAAGAGACTCTATATCATGAATAAAAGAATCACCATGGATGATGAGACATAAATCTAATGTTTAATTCAAATAAATAAGAGTAGAAAGCATCGATATATCTATATATAGTGGAACTCTAAATATATGATAAAAATCACATGTATATAAGGTGTATTAAAATAATATTAAAGAAAAATAAATAAATTTAAATATAGTTCAAGAAAAATATCATAAAATCTATGCATTGAATCCCATGTTATGATTTATAAGGTTTTAATCCATGTAGTGTGGGTGGTTAGTATTCCCCTAATATATATCATTTTAAAATAGATCATCATCATTTAATTTTTGGTTGCATTTAGATTCATTATTAGTCTTAAATTTTATTTATTTTGAATTATCTTAGGAGTTTGATTTTTTTTAAAATATTTCCATCTCATATAGAAGTTTGATTAGGAACCATTATTTTGTCTTTATCAATTAGCTCTTGAATTTTTTATCTTAAATCAAGCACCTATCTATTGAATGTCCCTTATTCACATGATATTAAAACTAGTTTTTATTTTTGTAAGATATTTTACTATGGTTTGAAAATATGTTTCTTATAAAATGAACTTTGATCAATTATTTATCTATTAATTCCTTTAATACAATTATGATTTTTGAAAAAATGAGTTAATTTTGTTGTACTTTTCTAGCTAAAAAAATAATAGGTGTAAAATTTTTGGATTTTGAATCAATAATGTTGGGGCAAAGTCCCTTTACTAATATCAAGTAGAGATACCTTTATTAAAAAATAAAGATATGCATAAAATGGAATTATCTGTAGTAAAAAATCTCTTCAGGGTTTTTCTTATGTTTTAGTAAGAACTTTCTATTTTACAGTTTAGTGTTTCCTTTACGACTTTAAAAAGTTAAATATAACCTTTTTTAATTTATTACAAAAAGTAAAATAGACAAATTAAAAGTTAGAGATAAAAATTTATTTTGAGTGACTAAAGAGAGAAGACTCCTTTTTATGAGTATAACATTTATATATTGTTGCAACTGGATTTGAATCATTCTTTTTAGAAGATTTGAATTTGTACACTCTAAATTTTTGAATGGATTGTATGATCCTTTCTTTAGTGGGAAAAAATTATGATTCGAATGAGAAAGCCAAACATATCATTCATTGGGTACTTATTCAATACTTATTAAAGGACTCATTAGTCTATAATTGATATCTTTGGTAGCACAATGAATGTATCTTAGCTTGTTCATGGCTTTTTTGTTGAATTCTTATATTGGAATCATAAGTCTATAAGTGATATATTTAGTGGAATAATGAATATATGTTAGTTTGTTCATGGCTTATTTTTTGAATTTCTATGTTCTAAATAATTCTTATTTTACCATTTTCCTAAAAAAAATCTGTCAACTTTATAGTTGTAAATTGTTTTGACTCATATCCATTCAAAAAATCATAGTGAATTTACCAAATATTGACATAGAATTAAAATTTAATTTTATCAAAACATTATACATGATGTTTCATATATTTTAATGCCTCATCCAAATTATAAATCTTCCAATCTAAACATTGAACCCACAAGCATTAATATTTATTTTCAGATTTTTCAAAAATACCTTTAGAGACCAAATCATTTCATTGATATCAACCATGTTTTTTAAGTCTATGATCAAGCCTTTCTATTTCCGAAACACTTTCTTAGTAGATATAATTTCATCTTCAATCTTTGCTTGTCTAAACTGACCAAGTTATAAGATCTTTAATTCTCATCAAGGAATTTCATGACATCAAGAAGTATTTTTTCTACCTAAGGTTTTTAAAACTTACCATGGTTGACATATTTTAATATTTCTTAAACCATATATTTATCAAATTCAACCATAGATGTTGACCTTGATATAGTTGATGGAATATTTGATGTCCATGTAGTGATTAATTTTTAGTAAGTTTTTCCTATATTCATAATTTGCTTTACATATGTTGAAAACATATGAACCTTATCTTATAATTTTTATTGAGTTTGAATCCATTATTTTATCATCTAAATCAACTTGGTCACAATCACTTTGAAATTATGAATATTGGTTTTAGGAGTGGAATATATAAGATCAAACTTGTTGATGATATAATTGTCCAATGACATATCATATAATTTTTTCTCTAAAATAGGATGATAAATTTCCATATATCATGCACCCAAATGATCAATCATTTATCTTCAAGTTGTTTTTATTTTCTCTTTTTAGTAGGACCTTGTAGGAGATTAGAAATAATATTGAAATCAATGTCTTTAGGTTTAACTGAAGCCTTATTCTTGATCAATATAAAATTTATCCATGAATAAGATATATTTCCTTGTGATGTTATGAACTAGGTACTTAAGGATAAACAATAAGTAATCTAGATTCAAATGTGAGACAAGTATAGATCTATATTTAATAGGTTGTTAAGGAGTAACAACTTATTTAATAGAGAAAATAAGAGGTATAGGTGGAGGCAAGACCAAAGATGAAGATGTTGGAGGAGGTGGAGAAAATGGATGTGGAGAAATCACTAGTGAATTAATTAGAGGATAAGCAAAAAGGAAAGGTATTACACATGTATCAAAGTCCAATAACTATTGAGTACTTTTATCAATCAATAATGAAGGATAAATATATTGTGTGAAATTTTTAGTAACATAAAGAAGAGTATATAGACAATTAGATTTTTTATTGATGGATTAACTTCACATTTTTTCTTGGGAAGCTTTAATTTATTGGGATCCTCTTCAGTTCCCCCTCCACTTGTAGTCAAAATAGATTTTATTTTGAATATATTCATCTTAGAAGATTGATTGGTTGAGATAGAAGAGATTTGTTGCCACAATTTTGAAATCCATTCACCTTTTTAAAAACACCATGAAGCATACTCTTTTTATTTTCTATCTTACATTTATAAATTTCAACAACACAGTTTGCTTATATTCCATAATATTTGTTAATTCCCTTATTTACCAAGTGATTACAATAATTGATGTGAGATGTACTTTATCATTGAAAAATTTATCAACAATATTGGTGCCATCATATTCAAAATATTTTGTACACCAATCAAAACTAAAAGTTTTAATTTTTTACAAGATTCTTAACCAATCTCTTTTCCTAACTTCGAAGTCATCTTCACAATTTTCCTAATAGCCTTCAATTTGTATAGTGTGACCATAGCTAGCAACTAGATTGAGGTTATTCTTAACAAATTATTTATTATCAAAACCAAGTGTTTTCATGTGTATTTGAATAGTAAATATATCATTGAATTATCAATTTTTGAAACATCTCTAGTTGATTTTAAAATGAATTAACCAATGTTGATAGGTAAATTTAATCCTTTGACATGTTGAGTGAGACATTTATTATGAACTTCACTTAGTTATATAAAAATATTAATCAATATTATTTTATAATTTGGGTTTCTTGTAAGCCTAAGAGGAACACCTTCAAATCCACCAACATGGATATATTTGAAATTTAGGAGCTAAAGGAAATAGCTCCTATATTTATTGATTAATGCAATTGATTCATTAGATATCCTTACTATAATAGTTCCATAAATGGCTATAAAAAACATCATGGGGTATGCATCATTCACCCTTATAAAATTACTCTTCCCTTTTTCATGAGTGAGTTAAGGAAATATATCATATACAAGTGCACTAAGAATATTTTCTTTTTCTTCATTCAATCCTGGACATATTTTAAGGGCTACAATGAATTAGATAAAATACAAAGTCATGTATAATTATTATGTGGATTATAACTTGGTCACTTACTCATGGATTTTGTTATTTATTATTGGGCTCTTTTCCTTTCATCTAGCATGGCTTTTCCTAGTTGTGTGCTTAAGAGAATAAAGGTTTTCATGCACTCACTGGAATCATAAAGTTTAAGACCAGTCCTTATTAGTTTCATCGTGTGGTTATGTATTCGTTTAGTTCTTTATGCTAAGGTGATTGAACATGAACTTAGTTATAAATTTATACTTGGTTACATGACTAACTATTGACTATTCATTCATTCACTACTTAACTAATCACAAAAAATATGGGCACAAACTAAGAATAAAAGAGTATTGATTCCATTGTATTCATAACTAGATTACATAAGGTAGTTAATTGGCACAAGTGTTTTCTCTCATTCCATATATAAGTCACATCCAAAGTTATGATGGCTCAAGATTAAAATTAACAACCAACCCATTAAGAAAAACTAAGGGGTATTTATGCATGGTTATACCCTAACCATTCAATTATAGAAATAATTACATAGTTATTACTTTCCAACAACCATTAAAAATAATGAGTCATTGGAATCTATTACATTAAATTCCTAATGACATAGACCTAACTACTTAGATATTCATTGTTATGTGCCTATCTTCTCATGGACTAGTTCTAGAATCATGATTAACTATTCTTCTCTGATGTTCAATAAAACCATTTCCTAATCATCTCCACTTTCCACACCCTTACCCAAGTATTTTATATTATATAAGTCCTATGTTCTTGGTTCTTCCATGTTTCATGTATCTTTGTTATTTGTGATTTTTCTCTTCCATACCATGGTATTTTTTCCATGTCTCTATTATGTTACCTCTCTTTTGTGCTATTATCTTAAAAAATTACTTGGGATAAATAGATACAAAATTTAGGACAAAACATCACCCCACATTAATCTAATAGTTAGTCCTAGACTATGCACCTTCTTCAAGTCCCTTCGATATCAAAAATTTAGGTCTTATGTTCTTGACCTACCACTTTACTTCCGCCCAATGATTCAACATAGTCTAGAACTTGTAGGTAATATCTTATACTTCTTATTTGAGTCACTTAATCTCATTGGGTTGTTCTATAAATTCATTCGATTGAGTTATCAAATTCTCAAGAGATGCAGTAGCATCCTTGTTAACATCCTCAAGCATTATGACCTATGTTGAAACATATCCTTGAAGAATTACAAAACTTGTGTTGGATATTAATGATGAGTACTTATATTATTCTCAATTGATTCCACATCTTGAAATTATTTGGAATACTTGGTTCTATAAATTTGAGAATTTGAAATAGTAAAGTATGTAAATGAATAATTTTTAACCTTTTATAGTTTTGAGGGTTATCCTATATTTAATTCTCAATGACTTCATCCATCAATTCACTCATTATTTCCTCTAACAGTATGCCAAAACATCCATTTGGCATTCTTGCCATTACACTTACTACTTTTTCACATTTAATGCATCTATCCCATCCTATGATTTTCTCATAGTGCATGACAATTGTAAAATGAATTTAAATTTTTATATTTCTAATATGGAAACCTAATTTTCCATATTTATCCATTCATAGTGATTACATGCCACATCTTGTGTATCTTCTTGTCCTTATTTTATTTCACTTTTGTGCCCCTTTCCCATGTGATTTTCTTTCCACCATTCTCTTTGTGGTCTCTAGCTTTACTTCAATCACACTTACCCCACACTAAAATATGTATGTGGTCTTCCATGGTGTGATAAATAAAATAATAGAGAACCAAGTGTTGATCTAAACCTAACCAAAATTAATTCAAATAACTCCATAATTTATTAAAATTTAGACAAAAATCATAAACCAATCTAGTGTCATATGCCTTATTAACAAAAAGGAAGTATAACTCATAATGGTAGGGTTGAATCCAACTACCATTGAATTAGCCTAGAAAGAACTGACCATCTAACCTCTTCAACTTTCATGTGCCAATGGGATGAATGTTATGAATGATGAATGTACCATCCTAATGGATTCAATTATTTTTTGGATGGCACACAAACTTGGAGTCATATCCCAACACATACATACTAAGAGAAAAAGTCTTATTCTTAAGATGTCTATCATGCCAAGATTTTTATTTCTATTTCCTTACTCCTTGACTCTAATGTTTGATAAAACATGTTTCATCTAGTTGTAGTAAAAAATCCAAACATACATTTATAGATTTTTCATCATTTAACTGACCAATATGCACAGTACATAAATAAAGTTTAAGTAACTCAATTGGGATAACTACCTCATTGCTAAAGAAAAGGTTAAAATGAGTGATCTTGTTTAACCTTTTATATGTGGTTTTATATGTCCATAATACTATATAAACTTGATCATCCTAGCTAGTGTGACCAATATTTCAAATATTCATCAATGTATGACCTAATATTTTATTGAAAGCTTCAACTATACCATTGGCTTGAGGGTGATATGATGTAGTCTTATGGTGTGCAATCATGAACTCGACCAAAATAATGCATATTGTCTCACTAAGTAACTAAGTTTCATAATCAATAGTCAAACTTAAAGGACATATGTACCTTGTGATGATATTCTCCCAAAGAAACCTAATGTTAGTTATAATATTTCAATATTGTGTGGGTGTTGCTTTATCCCAATGGGTGAGCTATTCAATGGCAGTAATGATATAGCGCATGTCATTATGCCTCATAGTAGGAGTAATGGACCCAATAAAATCAATAGCCCATTTATCAAATGGTTTATGAGAAACTATGGAATGAAGGGTTATATCATCCCTCTAATTTAGTTTATCCATGCACTGATAAATATCACATTAGCATGTATAAACTTTGACATCCTCAAATAAAGAGGGCCACCACAAACCTATTAATAAAACCTTCTTCATGGTAACATCACTAGAATAATGTCCTCTGATGACACCTTCATGAACCTTCTAAATAACTTCAACACACTCATGTTACATCACACATATTTTTAATACTTCATACCATCCAAGTTTATAGAGGTCACTTCCAATTAGTTAGAAAAGAACAATGTGGACAACCAATTTCTTTTTCTCTTAAGTGCTAAGGTGGGATGGCACTAAACCTATGGTAAAGAAAGTTATGATCTCTTCCAATTCCTTAGGTACATGCATGAGTTGAAGAAATTTTACAATAGGTAATTAATCCTCTATGTAATGTGCCTGTTCACCATATTTAATGTGTGACAAGTGATTTGGTCCACAATTAGTCTTACCTAGTTTCACCATCATATAAAATTAAAATTCATGAAAGAGAACAATCTATCAATAAATGCATTTGTGAAACACTAGATTATTCATGAGGTACTTAAGTGCATCATGATCTATAAATAAATTTAATGGGGTGGCCAAAAATTCTTATCAAAACTTTTGGAGTGTGTACACCATGAATAAGGATTCTTGTTCTATAATTAATTAATTTCATTTAACTAGAGTGAAATTATAACTAACAAAGTAGATGGGATGATCAAGACTACCCTCACTAGTTTTTTTAAGGATAGTGACATCTACCATACTTGAAGCATCATCATGTACATGAAATAGCTTTGTGTAGTCCAAAAACTAGAGAATGGGTGTCAAGATTAGTTTTTCCTTGAGAACTATGAACGCCTTTTAGTGAGCATGTGTTTGTAAGAATTGAACATTCTATATAATGATTTCATCCTATAACACTAAAATATTAGTATATCCCTGAAAGAATTTCTCATAGTACCTTATGTGTCTTAAGAAGGCATAAACCTCATAATGTGTGGTCATCACTGGTAGGTTAACAATGACTACAACCTTAACTAGATCTACCATTAGTATATTTCAATAAATAATATAACCCAAAAAAAAATCCAAAATAAGTAGCAAAGACACACTTATTTATATTTAAATAAATATAAATTTGATAATAGTGCTCAGGCATGAGGTGAAAATAAGCACAATGAAGATGCACTAATCCATGGATGGTCCAATCATAAAAATATACCTAAAGTAATTTGTTAATAAATTCCTTAAAATATTATACCGTAATATGTGATAACATGGTTAGGGTATTCTTTAGACCAAAAGGCATTGCATTATAGGTGAATGAACCCCATTAAATTGCAAAGGTGGTCTTTTATTTATCTTCTTCTATGATTTGGATCTAATGATAGATATACAAATCATTGGTGAAGGTGTAGATATCACACCCAACAACTCATTCAAAAATTTCCTCTATGAAATGTATTAGAAAAGAGTTAGTGATGCAAGTAACATTGAATACCCTATAATCTACACAAATGTGAATGTGTCCATTCATCTTGATACTGATCATTATGGGACTCACACATTAAAATTAGTCAATAGGAATGATAAATCTAGTGTATAACATACTATAAATCTTCTCTTTAGCCTAAGCACCTAGATTAGGAGTCATTAGATATGGTATTTTTCTTATTATTTGAGTGCCATCAACTAACTTAATGTTAATCTTACCCAATGACAGATGTAGTCCTTTAATATCTATGAAATTGAATGGGAAAATGTCTTGATATTCTTATAAGAGTTCAAAAATCTTGGTTACCTCAGTATCATACCAATAATTCCCATAGTTGACATCTTAGGCATGTCCTCCATTTCAATATTGTACTGAACCATTTGGAGTGGCCAAGAGTATGGTTTCTCAATTTTTATGGTGTCTTTGACATTACATGCCGTATATTTATTATGTAAAGTAAGTGGTAAATGGATGGATCTTAGGGTCATAACTAGTACCTTCCTCAACTTGGTACAAAACCTTCTACTTTCCCTTTCATATATGTTCCCTTAATTAATGGTATGATTGAGATTCAATATATAATGATGTTAGATCAAGAGTATCAAGTTCCTAAAATATGGACAATTTATCCTCATGTGTGCCATGTATATGTCACATGTAGTCTTCAACTAGTGTTGGATCACCTACAATAGCTTAATAGATCACTTGAAAGGACAAGCATAAATCTATGTGAGGGGATGAATAAGATAGATATAAATCATAATACTTCTAATGTTTCTCTAGGAGATGTGTCTATGCTTCATTCTTAAAGAATGTACCATGCTCTAGCCTAGGTTCATAGAGTACCATAAAATACATGAACCCATAAATATTTAGGCAAATATTTCTCATCATCATTCCAAAGGTTTTCGCATGCTTTGAGCTAAGTTTATAGATCATTAACTCCATCATAACCTAGAGTAACATGAATGTGATTATCATGATGGAAATAATATTGAATGGTATCATACACTTGATCCTAGGTGATAAAATTATGATGGTGAATTTCCCATAATATATTAGTTATTCTTTTAATAACATGGATAAGTGAACCCATCCATTCATATTTAAAAACATAAAAAAGTTTCTAACTATTGTGCATATTCTCAGATCTCCATTTGACCATGAAACTTAGGTGTTTTATCTATCTGTAGGGGTGGCCCAACCATTAAACATCCACCAATGAGGTGAAAACAATTGTGGAATTTAAGAAGCTTGTGTGGAACATCTTATTGATGACAAACTACTCCATAAATTCATCTAGTAAGATCATATTCTCTACAATCCCAATGTTTTCAAGCATTATTGGTAGTGTTATAAATGGACTGTGTATCCAACCACTATAATATACCATCTAGGTTAGGATCATGATGCTCAGTTCCTTGAGATATAAAATTATAGATATGATTGAGATCTTCCTCAACATTAACTATTTCAATAAAAGGAGGACCCTAAGCATTATCTAGGGGATCATAATGCAAAAATATTCATTTTCAAAATTTATGTAGCACTTATTAAAGCTCAAGTTAGCATTGTTTACATAGAATAATGGATGACCCAAAAGAGTAAAAGACATCAAATTCAGCTAACTCAATCACTTCAAATCCATCCTTGAAAGTGATACCTAAAATGTTGATGATATCATCCTTAAGAACTCCTTTGGGTAATACATGAGTAGTATTGGATATGAACAATGTGTGTGTAAAGCTGTAAAAGAGGGATCACCATATTTATCCAAGCATCCTTAGTTAATAAATCCATCTACACACTAGTGTCTACTAATATATCCTAAATGATCCAACCATCAATATTTATGTTCACTAATATTTCTTTGTTTCACTTTGTAATGAGTTAGACATGATCCTCTTGTCATTGTGCATGGTTCAATCAATGATCCTCTATAGGCTTTGATGTTGATGACTCAGCTAGTTATTTAGAATGGGAATGATGTCTTTGTCAAGAAGTCATTTTAAAAATTCATGAAACTCATCATACACTAAGCTTATGAGTACCAAGTCTTTCTACATTTAAATGTGCATATCAACATCTTTGTCCTTGAAGAACTCAATTTTACCTTGCAGTTCCCATACCAAAGTTATTATGTCCTACAATACTTATTTATGCTACTGAGCATCCAGGTAGTGCTCTACATGAGGATATTCACATTGAGCCTTGTCAGTGGGTGGATTTGAAACTGACTAGGAAGGAGCACCACTTCATTTACTAATATTTACCTTTGGTCTAGTCAGATTGGTAGGGAATTATCTCCATTGAGCAGTTAGACTTTTTCAATCTATATCATCCCAACACCCTTATCATGCTACTCTTTGGTGATGAAAACATATAAGTCTAGGCATTTTTATAGATGACTATCATTATTAAAAAATACATAGGTTAGATATACTATGTGGTCATGATGGTAATGCCCTAAAGAACCACACTTATAATAGGTTATAGAGAGAAAATGACCACCTCTATGTCCATGACTATGACCTCTATAGGACCAAACTCTATTATTTTCCTATTTTTTAACTACATATGTATGGTGAATACCTTATGTGTGCACGTTATGAACATCACTAATGAGTTGGTAATCATTTGTATCATGTGTATATACATTACATATTTTATAGTATGATGATACTTTAGTTTGAATAGCATGCTAAATTAAGGGTAAATATCTCACATCATGGTATTCTTGGTAGATCTCACAAGACTACTTTACCACCACATGAATACTTCTCATGGGATAATTATTTTTGTTATGTGTTTCCACTTCACAGTCAACACACCATAAATAATTTCAAGTGTATAGATCACTATTAATGGTGAGCACCTCCAATTGAGATTCCATTGTATAAATTTATGCTTCTATAAATGGAATAATCCCCATATCTATACATCAAATGGATTTATCACAAAGAGAAGTTTCTAATGACTCACATAGGGAAGTGAAGGTCTTCTAGGGCAAGGTACAACAAAAAGGAAGTAACAATCCTCATACAAACTATTAGGCATATTTTTTTGCATTTATCTCAAATGATAACTTGGAAAGAAGAATTTTAAAACATGCATCATACTCATGCACACTCTTAGTAAGTTCTTGTTTAATATCCTTCGAAGAAACAATACTCTATTATTCAAACTTTAGAATGTCAAATTCTTGATGAAAATCTACCTTCAACTACCTATATTTTACCACATCTTATTTTGGATTAAACTTTTGGTATCATTTATGTACATGGTCTACAATGGTAATGGAAAACTAGGTTTCCTTATGTTCAATAGAAGTAATGCCTCTCACTCACCAAATGAGTTCACACTTATGAATACGTTCTGCTACATTTTCAACACCATGATATTTAGGTAGATGAAGTATCATATAAAAGTATACTATAGGTAGACTAAGTAGTATAAATGGATCATGTTATGACACCCCTCCAATTACACCTAGTCCCTATGTATAAGGTCCACCAATGCCTCCTATGCCACCTCTAGATCCTCTAGCACAACCACTACCAGTACCACCTCCCATGCCTCCTATGGAAATAAAATCACCTAGTGTGTTTGTTGTATAAGTAGTTTTGTTAACTATTAATGGGCTTATACTCTTCCCACTAGTTTTATTTGTTTCACTAAGCATTCCAAATTGACCCATAGATTTGAATTGTAATGGAAAGAAATCAATGAAAAACTATTACCTTGATTTTTTACTTCAAAATTTTATTCTATAGGTTAATACTCTAACTCCACACTATCTATATCCCAAATTTATTATAATAACTTCATCCAACTAAAATTCATGATCATGAAATATGGGTGGGGAATTGGGCCTCTCCAAATTGAGTTATATAGTAACCAATGCTTGATTTATTTCTATTACATATAAATATGTCAGCATAGGGTGTGGTCTTATGGTTTGGGTTTCCTAATTATGACTTTCTACCTCCCTATGGATCCTCAAGGAACTTATATAGTCCTCTCATTCATTCCCTAGATTGATTCCAATCATAGCCCTTTGTCTAACCTTGTAATATTTTCACATGTAACTCCTACTAATTAGTTTCCATGTTGAACCAATAATATCATGTCAATATGTGCCCCTTCATTCCCCCAATGATTTTTATACTCATGTGAGGGAGATTTTAGTCATATATGTGGAAGTTTTTAAGTCTTGAGTCAATTATAAGCTTCTTAATTTATATTGAAAACTACTTGAGGTACCTTGTGCATGGCTCTCAAAGTAAGTTAAATGGACAAGAGTACATGGAGACCATGTATTATATAATTTAATTATTAAGTGTTCCTCACCACCAAGTTTCCACCATGCACAACTAAGGAACTCCCAATCTCACTAATGTTGATTGATGCTCCACTTACCAAGGAAGCTTTTGTATGTGATTCATTGAATGGTATTTCATGTGGACCAAAATACAAGCATGAAAGTAAAAGGGTACTTCTATAAGTAAATATTAATAGAGTGATTCACAAAGGTGTTCTACCCATGCACACATATAAACTCCTAGTTCAAGGTAATAAAGGACAATTTTTCTTTTACAGTAGTATCCCAATACTCGACATTTTTTAAGAGAGTCATTCAAGAAATTTTCCATCATCATGAAAATAAATGAAATGGTTCCCAGTAATGAAACCAAAATGTTGGGATCTTTTCCTTTAGTCTAGAATGACTTTTCTTAATTACAAGCCTAAGATAATAAGAGGTCCAAAAATCTATCACACTGGCATATCGCATAAGAAAGGTTCTCACATGCTTACCTTAAGCACATAGCCTACGATTGGTCCCCATTGGTTTCATTGGTAGCATTATATTTATTTAGTTCCTTATGTTAAGGTTCTTGAATAGTTAATTAGTTATAAATCTATACTTGGTTCCATGACTAACTCTTGACTATTCACTTATTCTCTACTTAACTAATCACAAAAAAATGGGTGCAAACTACGAATAAAATGAGTATTAATTCCATTATATTCATAACTAGATTACATAAGGTATTTAATAAACACAAGTTCTCTCTCATTCCATATATAAGTTACATCTAAAATTATTATGGATCGAGATTATAATTACCAACCAACGCACTAAGAAAAATTAGTGGGTATTTAAACGTGGTTACACCCTAACCATTCAGTTATAGAAATAATTACATAGTGTTGACTTTCCAATGACCATTAATAACAATAGGTCATGGGAAGATATTACATTTAGTTCCTAATTATCTAGGCCTAACTACCCCTATATACTCTCTCTATATTGGATCTCATTATCATGCACTTATCTTCTTTAAAACTGATGCTAGATTCATGTTTAACTTTTCCCTAATGATATCCACTTTCCATGACCTTTCCGAAGTCTTTAAATATTTTCTAAGTCTACTTTCTTAGTTCCTTCATGTTTCATGTACTCTTGTTCTTCATGACTTGACTCTTCCACACCATAGTATTTCACATCATGTCTCTCCCAGATTGCCTCTCTTCCATATTGTTATCTTCAAAAATCACTTATACATGATTTGGGTCCCAAAATTTATTATATGTGAGAAATAAATGATTTTAATCCAAGAGTAGATGATATTCATGAACCATGTACATCCACTTATGAGAAATATTTTTGTTTCATTTCCCATGACTCTATTTAGGATTACGACCATATTTGACAATTCCTCTTTGAATTCAAATCTATATAAAATTTTGGTGAGATTGGTATTTGTCTTATTTTTATTGTTAAACCAAGTTTGACTCAACATATTTTCACATTTATCTTGATTGTCAACATAGAATTGTTGAGAAATGTCATTTTTTATCTCCACAATTTCATCATGAGGCTCAATACCAAAAGTGATACCTATGGAGATTCCATCCAATTTGTAAATTAATTTATCATATATGAATATTATCTACTTTTTATCTATATTATTGTACTTTTCACATGCAATCATTAAATCTACAAAATGTAAGAACATTGGAAATGTAGTGGCATATGCAAGCTCATTGTCCCAAATATGTTATCCTATTGTGGTTATTTTTAAAGCATCCATCCTATCCCAAAACTCATCAATGTCCATGTGTCATGTTTTTATAATTAAAATTTGTAACGTATTTATCCATAATGTAAATGAGATCATAGCCCATATATTTGAAGGTGTAGTTTAAAGGATAGAAACTTATAAAAGTAAATTAATGTTGTTTAAGACAAGGTCAAGGGGAAAAAAATGCTTTTGTGGGAGAATTAGGTTAAACATAGTGGTCATAAATATTATTAAAAGTTATTGGAAGTTTGTTTTAGACTTTTCCTATGATAAGGGGAAAAACTAGGGTTTGATCATTCATAATAATTAGTTCATGTAATTGATTCAAAAAAATATATCAATACATAGAAATAAATAAATAAAAATAACTCAAGTTGAATTTTATTTTCCAATCTTTATCAAAGTTTCCCCTTATTTTAGTTTAAATGGAGAATAGTACAAAACCCAAAAAAAGAATGAATAATTAAATGAAAACACAAGTGTTTATAAGATCAACCCATCATATTATTATATTTTCTAGTTATGGAGAAATCCAATGTATTCAAGATTCATGTTAACACTCTAAACTACACCCTAAGAGGAGGTTGTTCAGGCCTAACTCCATGTTTGGGGTAACATAGGATTAGCCCAAGGTCTTGGGTGACCTGTGGCTGGTCTAAACCTCTAGTTTATGGGGATATATCACATGGTACATCAATTATATCTCAAATCCTAAACTTTTTTATTATTGGGGTGAAAATTGATAGAGATATGCATGAAATTAGAACCTATACTACTAGAGGTGATGCACCAATATGCTTATCCACTCTACTTGACCTCTTAACAACACTAGTGATCAATACATGAAATAAAAAATCTCTTTAAATACTTATATGCATCATTAATTCACATGAATTTTGTGGTATATGGATAAAACTTGAAGGTGATAGATGGGAGGTTTGTCTTGAGATACTTCCAACCAAATTACACTTAAAGTATAGTTTCCAACCCTTGACACATCATATGACCTGCATAAAATAACCTAGCATATAGGTGAGAAAGGACCTATAAAGGGAGAGAATATACCACTTATGAAAATTAAAAAAATTATAACACACTAGAGACTAACATGAATAATAGTCTATATATCACTCCAAGAGGTTTACAAGATACAAATCTAGGTAGAGTTTCCTCATAACTAGTTGAGTGATAGATATAATGGCCTAAGAGCCTAAATTTATAGAACCATGATAAGATGAGAAAGGTAAATTTTTCATGGAATTTTGGATAATGGGTCATTATGACCTTCATTCACTCTAATAATTAGTTATAACATGCATAATAGTCCCCTCATCTTTCTATGCATTGCCTTTGCTAGTGGATGTCTTCAATGAGCCTTTTGGGCATCAAAATGGAGTGATGTAGGATGATTAAAAATTGGATAAACC
This sequence comes from Torreya grandis, assembly GCA_037957365.1. Lineage (NCBI taxonomy): Eukaryota > Viridiplantae > Streptophyta > Pinopsida > Cupressales > Taxaceae > Torreya > Torreya grandis. The sequence goes on from JARHVA010003540.1 coordinate 811,141, forward strand.
CTTTAAAATCATGTCCACACCCAAATATGATAAAAAATATCTCCCTTAATAGTTACAAAGGTGAATTATGCTCTAGTTAGGCCTCCATGATGTATTAAGTATCCCACCATCCCCTTTTGTATGTTTACTAAGCTATGAAACTGCCCATTCTCCATGATGAACATAATAAGTGTGTTTTTATTGAGTTAATGATGTATTTAAAAAAAATTAATTACCTTTCATTTACTCCTTCAACAACCCTCTATGCCAATATGCATCTTCTTTTGTTGACCAAGTAGGCCTAATACGCTACTAGGCCTAGTTACTTGACCATTAACTAATTGAATGATAATGAGAAATAAATAAAATATTATGAATATGTGAATAATAATTTTATAGGTATAAAAAAAATTATACACCATGATTTATGCCTTTCAAGCACTAGACGCTTGTAATTCTACCTAGTTTAGGTGACTAGGTCACTTCTTGCTAGATTTTTCAGACTAGCCCTTTTGTTCAGACCTATAGGTGCATTTATATGGTGAAATGAGAGTTTTTTTATTGGTTTTAAAGGTTAAATATTCCTAAAAATACCCAATTTCATGATTTTTAACTCCTCATCAAGTTTTTTACCCTATTTTCATCACTAAATCATCTAAAACATCATTTTTAATGGGTTCATATAACTATCCATATAGACCATTAACATGTATGGGATATAATTTGATTTTAATATGTGATTTAATTGTCTCCTATGTCATTCCAATGAATATATGAGAGAATTATCCAATATTTCTCCCATTGGGTCTTTACTAGTGTTTATACAGGGTTTTAGTGGCCTATCATCTTATTGATGGTTCATAAAGTATAGGACTAAAACCCAAAAATTATTTACATTTATGTTGAGCCCATATACCCCATAAAAAATCTATAATATATCTTTGTCCAATGTATCTTTTATGGTAAGATGTGAGTGAAAGTTGGTAGGCCTTTGAGCTCTTTAAAAGCATTTTGGGTGGGTTGACAATCTTAATGAGTATTCATAGAGTTTGGCTCCTAAATCCCACTCTTTATTCTATGTTTATTGAATTAATAGGTGTCCAAAACTCACCCTAAGATAATTGGGTATGATTCATCTTGTTTGGTGAGATATGAGCATTTGATTTAATGGTTTGAGATGGATAATTAGGATAATAGAGTTTGAGAGGGCTAATATAACTAAGTATGATACTTATTTTCTTTAATATAACTATAAAAACCTTATTAGGACATATAACATCATTATATAACTTATCATGGCCTTTAATCTACTTGGGGACTTTGATTTTATCATCAAGATTGAGGTGGGGTCTTGAGTGGTCAAGAATGGCTTTAGGCTTAATAGGCCTAAACTAAGTTTGAGCCTCCTATATGTGGTTTGGTGACTTAAAATTCACCATGTAACCTTAATCCATATAAATTACATGTTTTTTACTTGACCTTAGCTTCCTTAACCACCATCTAAGTCCCTTTCTCTCTTAGTCCTGACTTTGAGTCCTCATCACTATTCATTCCAAGTATTTGACCAATTATGTTAGAGACCTAAGTATTCTCTTAACTTCTTCTCTAAAATTTGGAATATAAACTTGTGAAATATTATCTCAATGTTTGAAAACACACCTTCTAATAAGACTTCTTTCAACCCTACTCCATGTTTACCTTTCATCCCCATGCCTAGGGTTTATGAACAGTTGAGCCTATGCAACCCTAATGGATAGTTTAATAGCTTATTTCATTCACTTGAGTTTCCCATCATATATAAACCCTTTTTACACATTTATTACCTCCCATTATTATTTTTTCATACCTCCAACATCCTCGAAGCCTATATATGCCTTAAACATTTATGCATAGTCTTGTTTAGGCCATTAGGCTCCTCTTATCTCAAGGAATAAATAATATCAATTGGAAACAATGATGAAATTTTAGGAAACAATTTTTATGCCCCTTCACCTTTATGGTTCACCTCTCTGTAGGGTTCTACAGATTAACTCTTACTCTATCTATCTGCTTAGAGTATCAATTCTCTTTGATGTATCAAAGGACCAAAGAACCTAATGAATACTGAGATATTTAATATAAAAATTATTATGCCTCTATTTTACTCACTTATTAATCAATTCTATGTAAGTTTAAATAAATTTTGGATCTTCCTTTAGCATTTTGCCTATGGGCATTCACATGAGGTTTGCCTAAGATAATGAGTGTCACCTTCTTCTCTTGTTATCACCTTGAGATAACATAAATGATGGAAACATAATGTAGGGATTATTTCATTGGCATAGGCATGTTTAATCTCTTATCATGTGTACCATTCACTCAACCTCCCTATTTCCTCATGATGATCTTGATCATGACTGTGTTGAAGGAGGTGAGCCTTCTCTTCATGAAAAAATCCTCTCCATATATGAAAATATATCATATATGATATGAAATTTCAACCCATTTCCACCTTACACAGTTAAATCCTCCTTTAAATGGGTTCTTATTCTCAACTTATCCTATTCCTATAGTCAGGCATGTAGATGGCAATCATAGGCTTGTTGAGTATGTGAGTACTTCATTTTAGAGGTGGGTTCCTCCTTCCTTGGTGTTTCATTATTTACTTAGGTAATCAATAGGCTTATGACCTATTATTTCCCCTTATAAATCTATAAATCTTCTTAACCTCGAAACCACTAGTGTTTTACCTACACCATAGTCACAGTCCTATGTGCACTTAATGGGGTTTTAATTGAGCTTGTCTCCTCTTGGAGTGAGTATAGTGTGTTGATCCTTGATGTACCATAATATCTCTATCTCCAATAATATTAATTAACTTTATTATTCTCATTGATATATTAACATATATCACACTCTATCCAAATAGTCAACACTTCATTTGCTTGGTTTGCCCAAGTAGGCCACTACAGTAAGGACTGTGAGAGAGTGTCTTTCTAGGGCTGAGGATGGGAATAAATTTTTAGTTTAAGAAAATTATTAGTATTATAAAAACACAAAATAACATAAATAAGAGTTTAATAACATGTACTCCTTTTTAAAAACCTAATAAAGGTTCTCCATAGTCATTACCATAACACCCTTTTCACACTTGCAATGAGAAACTCATTTTACACATGGAAATTACATTAGAGCAAGAATTAAAGGAGTTGTTTGATAATTTTGTGGAACATATATTTTTGGGAGGTAGATAATTATTTAATGTCTCAAATAACCCATAATCCACTCTCATTTTTTATGCACTAAAAGCTCCGCAACATGAAGAAACTTTGTCTACAATTTGCACATGTAATAACATGAAGGATCCCTTATTTTTTATGGATAAAATGTGTGAAATAGTAATTATAAATTATGTATATGAAATTTTATGACCCTTTTTACACACATACAAACACTAATTTTTAAAACCATTTGAAGAATGCACGAAAACCATTATAAATTTAACCCTTGCAGAAATGAAGAAGACAACTCTGACTAATTAAATTCTAAACTATTGTTCATATAGTATAGGTAGTTAATGTTTAAAAAAATTCCCTATATTTTAATTCTATGATACCCCCTTTGTCTACCTAAATTCTTGGACCCTCATCTTCCCTCTCCTTTACAAACTGAGCACAAACCTAAAGTGTTATTCATGGGTACCAAGGATCTCAGTGGAAGAAATGGGACAATTTTTGACCTATTTGATTTTATATATCATGTATATCCTTATCTCAAGTATAATATAAGTCCCTTATACATATTTATAACTTCCTTTGATAATGGTCATAATGTACAGATTTATACAAGTCTAAAAGCACCTACAACCTAAACTTTGCTTCATTTTCTCAAGTTTTAGACCTTTAAACTCCATTTGTGGGTATGAGAGGTAAAATAACATTTAAAAACAAGTATTATAGATTTTTAATCTTAAAGGTCACACTTGTAAGTGTGTGGGGCATATTTGGTGAGTGAAAGATGGATTTGGCTTATAAAATGGACCCTTTATGCATATGAAATTGTCCCAAAATGACTTTGAATCTTAATTAGACCCATTTTTAAGATACTTCATTTCCATTGTGACATCAAAACATGACCTTTTAAAATGTTTATAATTCATGTTTGGTTCATATAGCATGTTTGAAGGACCATTTTCTGACTTGAAGGGTGAATCAAGGTTTTAAATAGGTTTGAATGAGTAAACAATGGAGAATGACCTTTATTATATTATATACCTCATATTATGATTTATAAAATGTTCTTACACCCTTATATCATTATAACAAAGGTCCCTTCTCAATAGCTAACACAGGCCTAAACACTATGATAACTAAAAACCTTAATTTCCCCAAATTACCTTAATTTTGCTAACCTTAACTTTATCAAACAAGGTTTAAACCATTATTTGGGATCCCAAAAAAAATTTACACCCCTTAACTCACAAAATTAAAATTAATTAAGACCCTAACACATCATCTAATGACTCAAACATGATGCTACATGAGGGTCCTTCAAGCAAGTTCTGGAACATACCATGAAACCTTAAATAATATTAATAAGGCATTCAAGAAGCATTTAGAAAACCATGACAATATTGTAGTGGTTTTCATGAAAAAAAAATTATTGTAGTGGTTTAAATTTGGCCTATGATTCCAAATTATAAATATCTTTGGTGACTCATAGGGGATGACTAGCTTGCTAGTCCAACAAACTAGTTATCTCATCATGATAGGCACAAGACTCATGCATGATCACATGACTTGGAGGACCATATCCTTATACTATCATTCAAATATAACACCTCATAACACCTTTAATTAATAAAATAAAAACCTCAATAGGAAATAATTTCAAAATAAATAACACTTAACACCTAGAAACCAACAAGATAGGAAAACCAGGCAATAAAGGCTAACACAATAGACGTGTGTTGACACACTCATTAGAAGCAAGACAAAAAAAAAATAACAAAAAAACTAACTTGAACTCAACTTATTTCTCCTCTAGTATCAAATTTTAAGTTTATTTTATCACCATGTCACCATGAGGTCAGATTGTCATGTATTGACTGAAGTCCAATTAGGGCTTGCTCATTGAATGAGGACTCCCACTTACATCTAAATATGTTAGCATACTCATATCCTCTTATAAGATAAACTATACCTTCTTGTTATATTCTTAGTTGTATAATATGTCTATGTGAATCAATTACCTAGTCATAATCATCCCACACTTGTCTACTTTTCATGAACAATCTCATCTCTACCTCAGTTATAGGTTGCTCTTGATCAAGATGGATAGTTTGAGGTGGCTCTTGTGGTATACTTAGAGATATGACTTAAAGTAGGGGTGAATATTGATTTATGAAAGTTTGAGACCAAAAAGGTTAAGTTCCATTCTCCAATATTGAAGAGACATTTTTAAATGGGAGGAGAGGCTGATATCCTTATTTTAATAACTCAAATAAGTCACCTTTTAATGAGACAACCTCTTAGAATGGCATGTTTAAAGGGTTGATTTTCATTTTTTGGGTGAAATTATATTCCTCAATTTGAAACTAATTATTATATACTTAAATAATAGATTAGCCTAATTTTATTATGTCAAATAGGTCCATTGATTGATACTTACATAATTCTAGTTTGATTGGACTCTCTTTAAGTTTGATAGTGGATGATGTAGGAGCAGGAATAACACAACTAGAGAAATATTTTAAAATTTTACCTCCTTGAACATGATTATGTAATTTTTAACCACTTCATACCACCTTTTATGGATAATTTGAAGTGATCTCATCCTTTATAATAACTTGATCAGCTTGAATGACATCAAGGTTACCTTTATTAAGGTCTTAACAGGCTAGTATGCATCCTTCTTGACCCATTAAAACCTCTTGAGGACTTTCATAATGTTCTAAAATTATTAAAAATTATAAAACTACCCTATTCCTATACTATTTTGGACTATCATGATAAATAATAGATGCCATGTCATCAAATAAATCTTCAAAATCATCTTCTCCTTGTCCAATGGGCTTGCATTATCCTTAAGGCTCATCTTGCTCACTTTGATCTTCTTGAAGTTCACTATATTATACATTATTAAAGTTAGAGTTTTACCTCTCTTCACCAAGAGGTGTACCAATGATAATTTATTCCTCAAGTTCACTTAATTTACCTTCATCAACTGCCACCTCAACTTGAAATTATTTATTTGCCTCTTTAAGAATAGGCTCCTTTTCAATAAGTAGAATCGAATATCCTTGAAATAATTATAAAAGATAGGTCATGTACGATTTAATTTTATCATTGAATTTCTCACTTTTGACAACCAAAACCTCATTCTCCTTCTTCATATTCTCTTTAATTGATCTTCATGATGGAAATGCTTTGGGTTATTAAGGAGGGAGTGATGGGGATTGAGTGGTTTCATATTTATCTTTGGCTTCATTATCTTGGTGTAGGCTTGACTAACCTTCCTTTCCCCATGAATCAATTACTTGTTTCTAAGTTAGAACCTTAGATCTAGGGGTTTCTTCTATTTCATGTGCTTCAACTTATAGAATTAATGAAGTCACATTTTCCTTAAATTCTACTACTCTTGTTGTTGCCACTAACTAATATAAGTGTTCATTTACAAGATTGATTTCTCTATCTAGGTGAGCTTCAAAGTCAAGTCTTAACTAATAAGAGATATTATCAAGATAATTGGGAATGGAATAGTCCTACATGAAACATATCCCTCTCAACACACACTTCTTTCCTGCCTTGCATAGTTTCTTGGATGTACTTCTAAATAGGGAAGGCTTGAGGAGCTTGTGGGGAACTTAGAAGGTGTTGACACTCATATGACTCAATATTTTGTGGAGGGATGGGATAATTGAAATTGTACTGATATGAAATGGAGGAGGGTTCATGGGGTTGATGACATTGGACTTGATTCCCCTCATGTACCACTAGATTATCTTATATTTTTGAAAATAAACCACCTACATCTAACATATCATTAATTGGCCTTGATTGATTCTCTTTCATAAGAGATGTCCACTCCATCTTAGCTTCCTATAATGAATCTCTCATATTCCTAATAAGGTTCTTAAGAACCTTTTGACCATACCCTCTCTATCTATCAATCCTAACCATTTATTTTTCATAACCCAAGAGGGTTTGCTTAAGGCTTGACATGGATTGATTTGGAACATAGCTATCCTAACTAAGAGCACCATGACCTTACCAAGACTAACTAGGAGGATAGGTAGGCTACCAAGGAGGTGGATAGGTTTACAAGGATGGTAAGAGTGATATACTTGGCAATAAATAAGATCATAATACTGATGTGAGCCATCATGTTGCTTATAGGGATCAATGTATGGTTGATAGAGCTCATAGTAGGGCTAGTATGGGTCATAATAAGGATAATGAGGAACTTTAGGACACATATCTTCCATATCTAGCCATTACACATCATGAAACAATTAAAGAGAAAAGTGAATTATTAAAATTAGATGTTCTTACCCTAATTAATATCTTTTGATGACCATTTTGACATGAGATTATAACTAAAAATATACTTCTCTAATGCTTGTAGTAGCCTAAGATCACCAAATGAAAATGGAATGTACTCCAAAATTCTTGAATCTAGTCCCATTAGGGGTTCTATAACTATTAGCACTTCAAAATTCATGTTACGAGGAGGTTTTTTAGGCCTACCTCCAAGTTTGGGGTAACATAAGATTAGCCTAAGGCTATGGGTAACCTATGGATAGGATAAATATCTAATTTATAGGGATAACTCCCATGGTGCATCCATTAGATCATAAATCCTAAACATATTGGTTTTTAGTGTGAAAATGTATAGACAAATGCATTAAATTGAAACCTATACTATTGGAGGAGATGTACCGATATGTTTTATCCACTCTATTTGACCTATTAACAATATTAGTGAATAATGCATGAACCAACCAATATTTTCAAAGACTTTTATGCTTCAGTAATTCACATGAAGGTTTTTGTAGATGGATAAAACTTGGAGGTGATGGATGAGATGTATGTTTTGAGACACTTACAACTAGATTACACTTCAAGTACAATCAACAACCCTTAACACATCATATGACATGTATAAAATAACCTACTAACATCTAGATGAGTAAAGGTCTTGTAAAGGGAGAGAAACTACCACTTACACAAATAAAACAAGTTTATAACACATTAGAGACTAACATGAAAAAGTTTAAATAGTCCATATATTAGTTAAAGAGTTTTACAAAATACAAATCTAGGCAAAGTTTCCTCATACCTAGCTAAGGGGTAGATATAACGGCCTAAGAGCCTAAATTTATATAACCATGAGAAGATAATAGAGGTAAATTTGGTGTGGAAGTTTTTAAAAGGGGTAATTATTACCTTCATTCACTCCAATATTTATTTGAAACATACATAATAGTCCCCTTATCTTTCCATGTGTTTCCTTTGCTAGTGGATATCCTTCGATGAGCCTTTTGGGAATTGAGATGGAGTGAGAGAGGATGATTTAAACTTGGTTGAATACTTTCAAATAATTAATATGCCCAAATATTATCAATCATCTCTCTCTTTAAATTTATAAAGGTACATTATGCTATAATTAGGCCTCTATGATGTATAAAGTAGCCTACCATCCCCTTTTGCATGTTGACTAGGCCAAGAAAGTTCCCATTATCTATGATGACCATGATAAGTGTATTTTATTACCTTCATGAAGTAGTTTCAAAGGTGTGATGACCATTAATTGACTACTTCAATAACCCTCTATGCTAATATACATCTTATTTTGATGACCAAGTAGGCCTATTAGGCAACTAAGCCTGGTTACTTGACTTTTAGATGATTGAATGATCATGAGACCTAAATATAACCTTAATAATAGATGAATAAGAATTTTATAGGACTAAAAAGTGTTCTACACCATGACTTATTCCTTCCAATAAATGCACACCTATAATTATACATGGTTTAGGTGACCAAGTCACCTCTTTCTAACTTTTCTTTACTAGCCCTTTTATTTAGACTTGTAGGTGTATGAACGTGGTGAAATAAGAGTGGTTGATGGTTTTTAAAGGTGAAATATGCCTAAAACTACCCCATTCCATGATTTTAAACTCCACATCAATTTTTTTACCCTATATTCATTGCCAAATCTTGCAAAAACATGGTTTTTAAGGGGTCCATACAACTATCCATACATACCAGTACCATGGATTGGATCTCCTCTAATTTTAATATTTGATTCAAGTATATCCCAAGTCATTTCAATGCATCTTGGTGAAAAAATCCAAGATTTCTCCCATCAGGTTTGTACTAGGGTTTATACAAGGTTTTAGTGGCCTATTGTCTTAATGATGGTTTATAATGTACATGACTCAAACCCAAAAATTATGGCCATGTATGTTGATTGCATAGACCCCCTCAAAACTCTTGAAGATATAATAGTCCCATGTAGTTTGTATAGTAAGATGTGAGTGAAATTTGGTAGGCCTTCAATCTATTTATAAGTATTTTAGGTGGGTTAGTATTCTTAATGATTGTTCATAGAGTTGGGCTCCTAAATCTCTCTCTTTCCTCCATAGGTCTTGATTTCATATGGGTAACCAACTCCCCCTAATATAATTAGTTCTAAGTCATATTATTTGGTGAGATATGAGCATTTTATTTGATGGTTTGATATGGCTAATTAGGATAATAGAGTTTAAGAGGGGTGATATGACCAAATATCACACTTCTTTTCTTTCTTCTACCTATAAAAAACTTCTTAGGACCTGTAACATCATTATATACCTTCTCATGTCCTTCAATCTATTTGGGGACTCTGAGTCTGTCAACAAGATTAAGGTGGGGTCTTTATTATTCAAGAATGGATTTAGGCCCAATAGGCCTAAACTGAGTCTAAGCCTCCTATAGGTGGGTTGGTGACTTCAAAGTCACCATGACACCTTCCTCCATATAAATTCCATCTTTTTTACTTTCCCTTAGATACTTTACTCACCATATAAGTTCCTCTCTCTCTTAGGCTAGCCTTTGATTCCTCATCATTGTTCATGTCAAGTACTTGACTAGTTGTGCTAGAGACCTGAGTATTCTCTTCCCTTTTTCTCTACAATTATTGTGGGTTTGAAAATTGGTCAACATGTTCTTAGGTTTTGACAACACCCCTTCCAATATAACTTCCTTCAACCCTACTCCTTGCATACTTTGCAGCCCCTTCCCTAGGTTTTATGAATAGTTGATCCTATGTAGCCATAATGGTTGGTTTAGTACCTTCTTTCCTCCACTTGATGTTCCCATCATCTATAAACCCTTGTTACACTTTCTTACTTCCCTTTCTAATGTTTCCATACCTCCAACAACCTCCAAACTTTTATATTCCTTCAAATTTTATGCATAGTCCTATTTATTCCTCTTTAATCCTATTTAGGACATTAGGATCCTCCTATCTCAAGGTTTAAATCATCTCAATGGGAAACACTTAGATCATTTTTAACATCCCCACTTATATCTACCTAGAAATACATAAATTTTAAATTTATTTTAACAATGTATTCCTTAATTAAATTACACCATGAGAATCTAATTAGTGATCCATATAAATTACTATAATTATTATAACTATTAAATAATAACATGGCATTTATCCATCACTAATCACTATCAACATGGAACACATCATAACTAAATATATAAAGTAATTCAATCTTCCAACCATGGCTAGTATAATCATATAACCACTACTATCAATGAATTATTAGTAAATAATTACAACTTATTAGGATAACATTTTTAATAATAAATACTATAAAATGTAAAAATATAAGATACATAGCTCCATAGAGCATGAGTTTTCCAAAACTCTAGTATCTATGGTAATCTCAAGTTTCATCTCCAAGTAAGTACTATTTTGAGGAGAAAGAGCATCATCCTAATGATTTTCCATGCCAACCATGGATCATTTATCCCCTACACAATCACCCATCATGGAATGGCTCTCCATTTATGAATGAGTAGATGGTGATGGTATGGGATCCAAAAATACAATCTAGTACCCATGTGTTGTATGATTTCTAAGAAAATTTAGTGTACCATAAAAAAATCCATTCTAACATGATATCACACAAACATGTAAATCAAACACATGAAATGACAATGTCTAACTAAAATTACTTTGGCTAAAGTTTTCAATAGTTATTGATCTCTAGGTTAATTCAAATTCATACACACCACTTTATTGGATTATCTTCATCTAGAATTGGTGATACTAATAATCTAGTGAAGTTTATCTCACTACTTAGTTTGTACACATAATGAGATATTTAGTTAACATGAATATACCTAAAAATTTCACATAGATTAGTTCCTACCATCAAGCATAAAACATGTTAAACATATTAATTTTTAATATAAATACATTTATTCCATCAAATGTATGAATTAATCTCCACATTAATGTCTATCACATAAATAACAAGCTCAAAAAGTGGAATTTATACTGATCAATTATTGTACATAATAGACTTCATATTTTTAATTTTCATAAGTAGATACAAACATAGTACATTATATAATAATAAATATTAGTCTATCATTTTCATGTACACTCTACTTAGTTCCAATAACTATATAGAATAAATAAGGTCATAATTCTCAAGATTACATATCCTTTCATTTAAACACTTGTTACATTTCTATGAGATGAGTATACATATATAAGTAGTGTTCTTCATTTCAAGAATATATAACTTAGTTTATCCTTTGAAGAGTTTGAGATGTTAATTCATGGGGTATTTATTCATTACATTAAATACAACATTGATGATATGAAAAGATCTAATGATATTATTATCATGATAATTAGATATGTATTCTAGGTTATAACATATAGTTTGCATAATTATAGATAATATAATACATAGTATCTTATAATACATAACTTTGTAACAATCCTTACCCATAAATACAATCGACAACTATGCTAAGGGATGTTACCAAGAAACCATTTTTAATTCATTTAAGAGTATATATCAAGATTAGTTTATTATCACCTTTCATTGGTTAATGCCATATTAATATTAAAGTGGAAATAGTTAGTATAAGCAATCATTAAATTTTTTACTTTGCATTAATACATACTTAGCATAACTAGACTTAGTTATGTATAAAGTAATTGATTAGCCTCATTTATCATAACTAAATCATTTTATTAGTTTATTTAATATGTTCACTAATATATACAATTACTCAAGGTAGCATATATATATATATATATATATATATATATATATATATATATATTAGACATTTAGACAAGTTTGATAGGTATAACAAACATCATTATTTTTAGATATGTATGATATCAAATAGTATGTATGAATGGTACGTATGGTTCAATACATACTAAATCATAATTTAATCAACCTCATGAGTTCAACATGAATGATATGATCATGATAACAATGAGTATGAAAGATTAACTTTATCAACATTAGCAAGTATGAAGTATAACATAATATTAATCAGTGAGTATTTATAGATGCATGATTTATATGATTCGTAAAGATTGATAGGGCATATATAAATATTTAGATGTATAATAAACATCATTTTTGGTAAAGGAAATAGCTAAAATCTCTTTATTCATATATTTATTCCACTAATTTTAGAATTATATATATATCACTCTTGGTATATATATATATATATCACGATTTTCTAAATTAATTGTTTGTTCAAGCTTTAGATTTATCAATCATAAAACTATTGAGTTTGGAGAGGCTCAAACCCTTAAATTCAAGAATCTTAGCTTAGCTATGAGGCTTGCACACTAATCAATGTCACCATATATATATATATATATATATATATTCATTCATATATATTCCAATATATGTATATGTATATGTATATATATGTATATGTATATGTATGTATATATATATATATATATGTATATATATATATATGTATATATGTATATATATATATATATATGTATATATATATGTATATATATATATATATATATATGTATATATATATATATATGTATATATATATGTATATATATATATATATCACTATTTTGTAGATTTATTATCTACTCAAGCTTTAGATTTATCAGTCATGAAATTGTCAAGTTTGGAGTGGCTCGAACCCTCGACTTCAAGACTCTCAGCTTAGCTATGAGGCCAACACACTAATCAACGACCATCATACATATCTCTCAGCATCATATACCAGCTATATATACTATACATGAAATCATTTTATATATAAAATATATTATTTTACTATATTTACTCTTACAGGTTGTCATAATTATATAGATCGTCATGTTTATTAGTTATTACCCTGATCATCATATTTACCTAGATCATGACGTTGTATATCAAAATTATTTATCTACAACTATATCACTATTTTTGGATGTTATTACTTATGGATTGCTTCATTGAATAACATCTATATAATTCATTATGCATGGTATGATTCACTATTTACTCATATCTCCATTTATAATAATTTTCTCAACTCATGGTGTCCTCTGGGTGTTTTGTTTCCTATGCAGATCACTATCTAAAAAGAGGGTTCATATTATATTTTATAAAATTATAGATTGGTTATTCATTATTAGATACTTAAATCAAAAATATACCAATATCATGATTTTAAACACACAAATTTTGTTACTATTAAGTTGTTTATACACTAATCGCCATACTAATGCAGACATATATTTCATGGTCTTAATCGCAAATACTAAAAATTCACACATACATCTATAATTATAAATTTTTATACATATACAAGGCACTAAAAATGATGTTCCATGTATAACAACATATATATTCATAATTTTAAGACACCACCAACCTAGTGCAAGTGTCCACACTGTGATAGCCTAAGCTAAAAGATCTACACATGCCTCTTTAGTATTCCCCAAATATATGTTGTCCACTCTATATCATCTTCCCTTCATATTCTCCTTTTTATTTTTATCCCCTTGACCTTCCTTTTTATAAATATATATCTTTTTCCTCAGTTTCACTCCTTTATTGTATGATTTTCTCCTTTTTGATTTTTTTCTTTCTTTTTTTTTCTTTTTTTATTAGAGTATATTTGATAATTAAATTATCATATCTAATGGCATAATGATTTAATTATAAATACATTAATCAATATTTTCAAATTTACTTTAATTATGCAAAGTATAAAACATTAATGGTTATGAATATGATAAGAACAAAATCACACAAGATGAGTTCCAAATAACCATTAAGCTAAACTAACCATGTGAAAATAGTTTTAAATGTAAGGAGAATTAAAATAAATAATTCTAACTATTCCATTATGAATTTAACATGTACTAGCTAATGTGGTGTGTTTAGGGTTCTAACTAGTTTCTCTATTGTCCTCAACATCTACATCTATGTCACCCTCTCTAATGATGCTCTCCCTTGGTCTCACTCTGAGGGATGAGTTCTCCTACATCAAAATCATAATAAGTAGGTAGTTAGAGCATAACATCATGATAGTCATACATCATAAAATATAACTAAAATAATAAATCAACATGATCATGTTGTAAGAATATACACTATAACTAACTCATAGCAATGTAATCATGTAACCTAAGAAATATCCAACTATCCCATAATAGCATATATCTCAAATCTTAGTTAATAATAAGTAAATCAAATTGAGAACTATAAATATCCATGGATAATCAATTAAGTTTTCTTAGTGAGAAACTGGGATGTAACATCCTTCCCCTCTAAATTTAGTCATTGTCTCGAATGACACTTATTCAACCATAAGTTTTAAATTAAAAACATTGTTTAGCATAATATAACATAGTATAAAGTATCAAATCAAGAAAATAAATGTGCAAATCACCTATAGAACTCATCATAGGACTCCTAAGTAACACTATCCTCAAATTATTGGTACTAAAAGACCTTACACTATGACATCTTCCTATTATGTAAATGAAGTTTATGAGTGTCAATTACTCTGATTGGTTTTACCATTACCACCCCATTATCCAAAAACTACAAAGCATTCCAATCCAACCAATGTGAAGGATCAACTACATAATTTTTAAGATAAGAAACATGGAAGACATTATGTAATAAAGTTATGGATGGTGTCAATGCAAACCTATACGCTATAGTATTGACCACTTCTAACACTTCAAAGGGTCCCACACATCATGGTGATAGTTTCACTGACTTCTCAAATATAGTCGATCTCTTTTACAGCTTAACCTTCAAGAACACTTTATCACCTACTAAAAACTACCTATCTATCCTCTTCAGATCAACATAAATCTTCTACCTATCATGGGCCTTCACTAATATCTACTTGATTAATCTAATTTTTTCTTCCATTTTTTGAAATCATCTTAGATCCAAAGACTACCTTGTCTTCTAACCTATCTCAATTGATTAGTCTCCTACACCTTATTTTTTATAGTGCCTCAAATGATGCCATCTTCAAGGTTGATTGGTATGAGTTGTTGTAATCAAACTCAACCAATGGAAAAACTTATTTATACTTTTATTATTGATCCATACAATACATATGAAGAAGGTCCTCTAACACCTGATTAACTCACTCAGTCTGACCATCAATCTTTGGATGATGAGTAGTGTTAAAGTTTAGCTACATACCCAAAGCTAAATTTAGAGCTACCCAAAACCTATAAGTAATATTCAGATCATGATCCAAAATGATCTTCTTTTTCAATCCATGAAACCTATATAATTCCTTTATGAAACTCTTTTCAAGATTAGGTGCATCATCTGTCAAATTGCCTAGTATAAAATGAGCCACCTTAGTTAGTTTGTCAACTACTACCAAGATTATATCAATAATGTTTCATGACATGGGTAAACCTTTGAAAATCCCATATTAATCATTGACCACTTCTATTCTAGTATATCATGTGGATATAATAACCCATATGAATGCACATGTTCAACTTTCACTCACTGACATTCTAGACAACATGACACATAGTTTGTTATATCTTTCTTGATTCCCTTCCATAAATATAATGGTTTAAGCTCTAACATGAGCTTGGTTACTCTTTGATGTCCTAATATTGGGTATTATTCAATTATTTTAGCACTATGATTCACATATTCTCTCAATCTAGCACATACATCCTTCCATTATAATACAAAAGACCATCGCTCTCAAATTTGAATCTTTTATATCAAGGATTCTGAGCATTCTCAAATAATTATTTTCTAACCTAATCATATAATTCATCTATTGGTGAGAATTATATCACTCAATCCCTAAATTACTCCTAATAATATCCATGGATACTATGTACCTTCTATGACTTAGGTATTTAAATACTCTATTTTATTTGCCTTTGATATAGTTGATATTGAGATCATAACTAGACAAGAACTCAAGACAACATCTCTAGCAAGAATTTATATTTTTTTGGGTGAATATTTAATTGAGTCCAAATTTATTTATCTTTATCTCAAATGGTTTTCCCAAAAATTAATGTCGCCAAACTTGTAAAACATGGATAATTACTGCAACTTCTAGGTTATGTGGGGCATAACACACCTTATATATTTTCAGCTTCCTTGATTCATAAGCTACCACTACATCATCCTGCATAAGGACTCCTAATATACCATCCCCTAAAACATATGTGATCACCAAAAATTCTCCATTGGAGTCAAGAACTATTAACACTAGTGTTGAAGTAACTCTTCTTTTAAATTCTTGAAAATATACTTAACACTTATCTGACCAAAAAAAACTTTGGCTCTTATGCTATAAATAATTAATTATATTATCTATCTTGGAAAATTTTAGAATGAATTTCCTATAATATCTTGTTAACCCCATAAAACATCTTACCTCATGCATATTATTAGGCATTGGTCATTCTATAATGGATCTTATCTTTATTGTATCTATAGAAATATCATCTATAGAAATAATATGTCATAGATATTACACTCTCTCTTGGAAAAGTGTACACTTAGACAATTTTCTATATAACCTGTGCTTTCGTAACCATTGTAGAACTAGTTCTAGATATTGACTATGTTGTTCTTCATTCTTAGAGTATATAAGAATGTCATCAACAAAGACCAAAAAAAGTGATCTAGATAATGTCTTAACACACTATTAAAGAGATTCATGAATGTTTCTGGTTTATTAGTCAACCCAAAGGGTAACACTATGAACTCATAATGCCCTAATGAGTTTTGAATATTATCTTTAAAATATCCTCATCCCTAATCCTTAGCTGATGGTATCCTGTTCTAAGATCAATCTTATAAAATACCATTGCTCCCTAAATTTGATCAAAAATATCATCTATATGAGGTGTCAGATACTTGTTTTTGATAATTTCCTTATTCAACATTTTATAATCTATGTAAATTCAAAGAGTACCATCCTTGTTCTTGAAAAAGACAACTGGTGCACCACATGGTGACACATATGGCTTGATCAAACTCTTTAGAAATAATTCTTGAAGTTACGCCTTCAATTCAATCAACTCATTGGTTGTCATCCTTTATGGTGCCTTAGACTATGGTTCTAATCCAGGTATGATATCGATAGAGAAATCAAACTCACATCTAGGAGGTAATACTGATAACTCTTCCAAAAACACATCATGAAAATTCTTAAGGAATGGATAATATTCAAGGGATGGTTCCTTATATTCCTCCATTTTATTTATCTTGATAATAAATTCCTGGCACCCTTTTCTTTGGTCCCTATTTAGTTATAATTCATAAATTTTCCTAAGCCTCAACTCTCTTTTCTTGCCCTAAATTTATGTCTAAGTTCAATAATCATCCAGACATAACCTTTTTCAAGTAATAACAACCTTGGACTTATATTTTTAAATACAATTGAATCTTAAGATCACATCATATGATATTAGTGGTGTTACATATAGATCCATTATTATTATGAATTTGGGCAACCTAATCTCTATTTTAACTAAACACTTGTCAACCATGACTTTTGAATCATTCCCATATTGTATTGACCATGCATTTGCCATTACTCCAGATCTTATAGAAAACTTACTAAGCATTTTAGGAGATATAAAACATCTCATAACCAATGTATCTATCAAAATGGAAACTAGACATTCAAACAAAATACTTGATAGCTCTATGGGTGAAACTTGAAATTTGGCTTGTCGATTATCAACTATTGTATGAATATGCTACTAAAAACTACCCTAATGAAGAATGGGACCTTTTTTATTTGAATTATATTGAGGTAAATCATGAGCATATTGGTCATATCCATAAATTAAATAACCTCTAGGTGGTCCTTTCCTGTTATCCTATTAGTTTTCATTAAAACACCTTTGAAACCATTACTCAGTTTCTTATTGCCAAAACTATTACTGAATCTAGTATTCTAATATTTGAACTAATTCCTAGAGTATTCACTCCTCTTATTCCTATTATTCTCTTTGAAATTTGACTTATAATTTCTAAACTTTTTTCTTGAACATGTGCCTAACCTATGCAAGAGACTTCAGCTTTTGCTGCTGCTTGACTACCTTCTAAAAACTTGGTCCATGGTAGAACGTCCATGAACATCTACCTCTCCATTAATCTAGGGTTTCAATCCCATGATAAATTTATTGATCTTGAAACTCTAATCTACCTATTAATAAGGTACATACTTCAAAATTTTGGTGAACTAATCCCAATATTCATTCATTAATAAATATCCCTAATTCAAATTTTGGAAATTTATGAGCTTCTAATCAAAATATAACTATGAAAACCACTATGATCTAAACAAAATCACAAACTCTTCCCAAGTAGTGGTGGTCAAGTTAAGGTTCATTTCCAAATTCTTATTAGCATACCACATATTTGCCTCACCATCTAGCTAATATGATCCCAAAACTACTTTGGTGACCTTGGAGTAGTTTTGAATCTTCAAATAATTCTCCATCTTTATCATTCATGATTTAGCTTCATCACCTAGAATAGTTCCATCAAACTTAGGTGGACTAACCGTTTTCATATCCCTAGCCAACTCCATAGCTACCTATGCTCTCAGATCCTGAGGATTTTCCTACTCAGTAGGATGCTCTTCAAGTTTATATTAGTGTTTTTCATCTCCATATCCATGAAATTCC
This sequence comes from Torreya grandis, assembly GCA_037957365.1. Lineage (NCBI taxonomy): Eukaryota > Viridiplantae > Streptophyta > Pinopsida > Cupressales > Taxaceae > Torreya > Torreya grandis. Next base: position 830,329 of record JARHVA010003540.1, read on the forward strand.
TACTCCAAGGCTATAATTTGATCCTTGATATCACTTATGGTTGTGATATTATGATATAACTTTGATGCTTGATCAATGGCATATAAATTAGGATCAAATAGAGGGTTACTATCATTGACATTTGATGGACCCTCTATCGATACTCTAGATTTCACCATCTCCTTTCTCATAAATATAAAGATATGAAAGTGTTAGTGGACTCATTCAATCTTAGAGCTTTCTCCATATCTTTGATACCACATGTAACATCCCCACTAGGATCTACCTAAAAATACATGATTATTTTCTTTTAACAACATATTCCTTAATTAAATTACAACACCATAATATAATTAGTGATCTATATAAAGTACTATAAGTATGATAAATGTAAAATAAACATGTGAAATTTATCCATCACTGATCATTATCAACATGAAACACATCATAACTAAATATAGAAAATAATTACAATCTTCCAGGCATGATTGGGACAATCATACAACCACTTCTATCAATGTACTCTAAGTAAATAATTACAGCTTATCAAGATAATGTTTTCAATAATAAATACTATAAAATGTATAAACACATGATACATATCTCTATGAAGAATGAGTTTCCCAAAATCCTAGTATCTATGGAAATCTCAAGTGTCATCTCTAAGTAAGTACTACTATGCAGAGGGAGAGCATCATCCAAGTACTTTTCCACACCAACTGCATACCATCGATCCCCCACACAATTCTCCATCAAGGAATGATGCTCCCTTCATGGATGAATAGATAGTGATGATGCAAGAATCCAAAGAGACAAGTTATTACCCATGTGTTTTATGATTTTTAAGAACATGCAATGTGCCATAAATAAATCTGTTCTAACATGATATTACACAAACATGTAAATCATACACATTAAATGAGAATGTCTAACAAATATTAATTTGACTAAAGTTTTCAATAGTTATCGATCTCTAGGATAAGTCAAATTCATACACACCACTTAATTTGATTACCTTCTTTTGCCATTAGTGATATTAATAATCTAGTGAAGTCCATCACACTAATTAGTCTGTACACACAATGAAAGATTCAGTTAACATGAATATAACTAACAATTTCACATAGATTACTTCCTACTAACAGGCATAAAACATGATAAACATAGGAATCTTTGAAATACATACATTTATTTTATCAAATTTATGAATGAATCTCCACATTAATGTCTATCACATTAATATCAAACTCAACAATTAAAATTTATACCCACTAGGTATTGTACACGATATACTACATATTTTTAATTTTCATAAGTATATACAAACATAATACATTCTATAACAAGCAATCATAGTCCAACATTTTCATTTACACTCTATTTAGTTCCAATAGCTAGATATAATAAAGGTCATAATTTTCAAGAATACCTAGTATTTCATTTAAACACTTGTTACATTTCTATGAGATGGGTGTATACATACATACATACATACATACATACATACATACATACATACATATATATATATATATATATATATATATATATATATATATATATATATATATGTATGTATGTATGTATGTATGTATGTATGTATGTATGTACGTACACACACACACACACACACACACACACACACACACACACACACACACACACACACACACACACACACACACACACACACACACACACACATGTGTGTGTGTGTGTGTGTGTGTGTGTGTGTGTGTGTGTGTGTGTGTGTGTGTGTGTGTGTGTGTGTGTGTGTGTGTGTGTGTGTGTGTGTGTGTGTGTGTTTGTACTATATGTACTCTTACAAGTTATCATAATTATATAGATCATCATGTTTATTAGCTATTACCCTGATCACCATATTTACCTAGATCATGATGTCATATATCAAAATTATTTATCAACATATACATCACTATTTTTGTATATTATTGATTATGGATTGCTTCATTGAATAACCTTTATAAAATTTGTTATGCATGTTATGATTCACTATTTACTCATATATCCATTTATAATAATTTTCTCAACTCATGGTGTACTCTGGGTGTTTCATTTCCTATGTAGATCACTATCTAAAAAGAGGGTTCATATTACATTTTATAAACTTATAGATCAGTGATTCATTATTAGATAATTAAATAGAAAATATACCAAGACCATGGTTTTAAACACACAAAGTTTGCTATGGTTAAGTTGTTTATACACTAATCATCATACTAATATAGACATATATTTCATGGGATGAATAGCAACTACTAACAAGTCATACGTACATCTATAAGTATCATAGGTTATATGTATTCTAGGCACTAAATATACAATTCTGCATATAACAACATACATATTCATATTTTTAAGACACCACCATCTTGGTATGAGTTTCTACGTTATAACAGCCCGATTTAGAATATTTCTTATGTGTGCTTCTTTATTTTTCTTAAAATAAACATTGTCTACTCTCTCTCCTCTTCTTTTATTCTTCTCCTTTTTATGCCATGCCACCTTACCTTCCTTTGTAAAAATATCTATCTTTTTCCTAAGGTTCTCTCCTTTCTTGTATGATTTTCACCTTTTTCATTTTTTTCTTTCTTTTTATTATTTTTAAATTCACTTTTTGGTGTATTAAGATATAGTTTCTTGTTTTAATAATAATCTAAATGTTTTATTTATTTTTATTTAATAAATTAGAAAAATCAACACAATTAATTTTACCTATCTATTCCCTTTTCCCACTTTTTCTTATTTATTCATCTATTAGAGTATATTTGATAATTAAATTAAAATCTCTAATGTCATAATGATTTAATGATAAATCCAAATTTAATCTAATTATTAAAATAAAAAATATTAATGGTTATGAATACAACAAGAATTCAATTGCATAAGATGATTTCCAAATAACCATTAAGTTAAACTAACCATGTGCAAATAATTCTAAATGTAAGCAACATTAAAACACACTATGATAACCATTCCATTATGAATTAAATATGTACTAGATAATGTGGATTGTTCAAGGTTATATCTAGTTTCTCTATCATCCTCCAAAATCTCCATATATGTCACCCTCTCTAATGATTCTCTCCCTTCATCACACTCTGAGGGATGAGTTCTCCTACGTCAAACTCAAAAGTAGGTAGTTAGATCATAACATCATGATATACATACATAATAAAATAATAAATCAAAATGATCTTGTTTTAATAATATACACTATAGATAATTCATATAAATTCAATCACGTAACCAAAGAAATATCCAATTTTCCCATAACAACATAGATCTCAAAGCTTAGTTAATAATAAGCAAATAAAATTAAAAACTATAAATATCCATGGATAATCAAGTAAGTTTTATTATAATGGAATCAAGATGTAAAATAATTTTTGGAAATTAGATGTATACCCCTTATTCACCTTTATTCTTCACCACTATGTAGGGTTCTATACTTTAAATCTTACTTTGCTTGCCTGCTTGGTTGTAGGTAATCAACTAGATTTGCTTAGACTATCAAGGCCCTTTGATGTCTCAAAGAACCAAAAAACCTAATGAATATTGAGATATTTAAGATAAAAATTTGTAATCCTATATTTTACCTAGTCAATAGTCACTTCTATGTAGGGTTGGACATACTTTAGCTCTTCCTTTAGCATTCTTCACGTAGGTGTTCACATGAGGTCTCCTACGATAATGAGTGTGAACTTATTCTCTTGCTATCACCTTGATATCACATTAATAATGAAAACATAATGAAATTTTTATTTCATTAGCATAGTATTTTTGAATCTCTTGTCAAGGGCCCCTTTCACTTAGCCTCCCTATTTCCTCATGACTAGCCTGTATATGGAAGCTTGATCATGACTATGTGTAAGGAGGTAAACCTTCTCTTCATGGAAACTTCCTCTCCATATATGAAAACATATCACATATACCATGGATTTTGAACTCATTTTCACCTCAAACCCTTCAATAATACTTAAAATGGGTTCTTATTCTCAACGTATCCTACTCCTATAGTCAAGCATGTAGATGGTAGTCCTAGGCTTCTTGACTATGTGAGTGCTTCATTTCAGACGTGGGTTCCTCCTTCCTTAGTGTTTCATTATTTACTTGGGTAATAAATATGTTATGACCTCTTATTTCCCCATATATCCTTATAAATATTATTTACTTCAAAACCACTATTGTTTCACTTACCCTGTAGTAATAGTCCTATGTGTACTCAGCAGGGTTTTGACTAAACTTGTCTCCTCTTGGAGTGAGTTTGGTGTATTTATCCTTAATGGACCATGATATATATAACTCCCATAATATTCATGACCTTTATTATTCTCCTTTATCTCTCATCATCTCTCACACTCCATCTAAATGGTTAACACCTCATTTGTTTAGTCTGCCTAAGTAGGCCACTACAGTGAGGACTATGAGAGAGTGTCTTTCTAGGAATGAGGATGGGAATGGATTTTTAGAGTAGGACAGTGATGAGTATGATTAAAATACCATATAACATAAATAATAGGTGAATAACATGTATTCATTTAAAACAACCTAATAAAGTTTCTCCATAGGCATTACGATAATGCCCTTTTCATAATTGCAAGGAGAAACTCATTATACACATGGCACTTATATTAGAGAAATACTTGAAGTATTTGTTTGATAATTTGGTGGATAAGATTTTTTTTTAGGTATATAAGGCTTTAATGGATCTAATAACCAATCTTACACTCTAAAACCACCCCCACTCCCATTTTTTATGCACTAAAAGATCTAAAACATGAAGAAACTATGTCTGCAACCTCCACATGTAACAACATGGGGGTTTAATTACCTTTTTAGGGATGACACATGTGAACTAGTAGTGATAAATGATGTATATGTACTATGATTAACCCTATAACACACATACAAACACTGATTTGTAAAACCATTTCAAGAATACACAAATACTTATAAATTTGACCCCTACACAGATGAAGAAAGAAACTCTGACTACTTAAATTCTTAAATATTTTTCATATAGTATAATACATTAATATATAAACCATTTCCCAATATTGGAAAACAATTATACCCCCTTCCTCTATCCAAATTCTTGGATCTTCACCTTCTCTCTCTTATACAGACTGAGCACAAACTTGAAGTGTTATCCATGGCTACCAAAGAGCTCGGTAAAATAAATTAACTATTTTTTGACCTATTTGACATGATATCTCATGTATATCCTTATATCATGTATAATATAAGTCCCATATACATATTTTTGACTTCCTCTAAGCATGGCCATATTATATAGATCTGTACAAGTTTGAAAGCACATGTACCTATAACTTTCCTTCATTTTCTCAAGTTTTAGTCATTTAATTTCCTTTATTAAGAAAGAGGAGGGAAAATAGAGGTCAAATAATATTTCAAAACAATTAGTATGGATGGGGAATCTGAAATTTCACACTTTTAAGCATGTAGGGCCCATTTGGGGAGCAAAAGATGGATTTGGCTTATAAAATGGGCCCTTTAAGCATCTAAAATTATCCCAAAATTAATTTGAATGTCAATGAGACCCATTTTAAGACCCTTTATTTCTATTATGACATCAAAACATACGATTTTCAAAGGTTTATAAAGAAATTTTGTCTCATATAGCATGTTTGAAGGACCATTTGATGACTTGAAGGGCAAATCAAGGTTTGAATGAGTAAATAATGGATAATTAACCTAAATACATTTTAAACCTAATTTTATGACTTATACAAGGTTTTTACACCCATATATCATTATAATAAATGTCCCTTCTCAATAAATAGCTAAACCAGGCCTAAATACTATGATAACTAGAAACTTTAATTTCCCCAAATTACCTTAACTTCTGCTAAGAAACCTTAACTTTATCAAACAATGTTTAAACCATTCTTTAGGCTCCAAAATACATATGACACCCATTCACTCACCCAAGGAAAATTCATGAGACCCAAACACATCATCCAATGACTCAAACATGTTGTTACATGAAGGTCCTTCAAGCAAGTTATAACACATACCATGAAACCTTAAACAATGTTAATAAGGCATTCAAGAAGCATCTAGAATACCATGATAAGCTTGGAGGGGTTTTCATCATTTTTTTTTATTTTATAGGTTTAAACTTTACTTGGGAGGCCAAATTATCAAAAATTCCTTAGAGACAAAAACTATTTTATAATAAATAATAGTGAGCCATTGACAAGGCTTTGAACATTAAAAATGATGTTTTTAAATAAAATGTGTTTCACCAAGTATTTTATATTGTTTTTATTTTGATTATGGATATTTATAACCTATTTAGAATTGAAAACTCCTCAATCCTATTTTTTTATTTTATAATGACCTTCATGGATTTTTCCTTTGCCAATTTGGGCTTTCAATATCCCCTTTGTATAGAAAATGTGTCACAGACCTTCAAAAACCTTGTCATGTTTCAAAACCCTTCATATATTAAGTAGGATGTTGTATAATGTTATCCTTATTAGGTTTCAAATCCCATATTTCTCATTATAACATCCAAGCCAAATATATCCTCAAAAACCCATTCAAATCTAGTGAATGCTTCATTTATCTTTGTCATGACTTTTAATGCTCAATCAGGATTTGATCACCATTTTGCAATATAAAACATCATTCTAAAACTCTATTATTCCATAGGTGACCTAGTTGGTAATTTAGATAATATTTAAAACTATAGAGAATTATTTTAGAAACATGTCATGGATCCACAAACTTGTTTGGTATTTAAAAATTAATTTACATTGAAAAATGTGCATTAAAATTCATAAACTTGTTCATGGATTTTGCATCAAATACCACTATATATAAACATTTTATTATTATCTTCAAACTTTATATGGTATTTTAAATCCACTTTAAACATTTTGAAAATATTTTAAAGTTGATTACACTTGTTTGGGATTTACAAAGTTGTTTTTACTGAGAAATGTACATTTAAATTCCATTTATGGAGCCATGGTTTGAAATCTGAACACCACATTTTTTTAAAAGCTGACATTGTATTTTATATTTTTTAATTTGGTTTTGAATCCTATACAAAACTATAGATAATTACTTTATCATTTTATGTACATATTCAATTTTGAAAACCCAAAATACATTGAACATTTTGTAATGTATCTTCTAAGCTTAGTTGAGTTTGACTAAACTAACTATAGCTATGTGAAGTCTTTTATTCATTTTATGAGTTGATCAAGATTTAAAAGCCATTTTTACATTGTATATTCATCTATTATATTCTGTTTTTGAAAAACAATATGTTATTTAGGCTTTAGAAATTCACTTTCAACTTGTTGAAAACTTTTTTGGAGTTTCATAAGCATGTCCAAGTTTTCAAACTTGAATAACACTAGGTGTTTTCTTCTTTGTAAAATATAATGAAAGTATCTATTGTCATTTTAAAAATTTTAATATTATTTTAATACTTAATTTGGCTTGGGAAAGCTGATTAAATTAAAAATAAAATTTAAAACTTGATGGTATAACAATTTTATAAATTTGATTAAAAATAAGTGAATTCATTTCAAAAATGATCAAGACCTAATCAACCAAAAAGGCCTAATTTGCATTGTATGATATTATATTTCGTAAATTTACTCAAAAAAAACATAAATAGGTTTAGATATGAGTAAAAATTCATAATTTATCAAAAATAGACCTAACATGGACAAATTAATAGGCAAAGTAGTGAAAAAAATTAAGTTTTATTTTTTTGTGATAACAAGTGGCTCTAACTGGAAACTTAAAGCTACAAGTTATGAATGATAACTCTAGACCCAAGTTTTTAATAAAATTATATAACTCATTATGTATTGGAGTCATTTTAAATCTTAACAAATACCTTTATAAAGAAACTTTGACAAATAAAAGGAGGAAACAAATAAGATACCACAGGGAATGGGAAACAAAAATGGGATAACACAACCAAAATAAAAGAAAACATAAAACATGATAAAATCCTAAATTTACCTATTTGCATATAGAGGATAACGTCATTCACCTAAAATAATGTTTTAAATATTTCCCACTATAGGGAAAGGTAATATGTGTATTACCTTGGTAAGCCAAGTAGAATGTGTTTTCCCTGTATAAGAATTTGATCTTGAACAGACCTATCAACAATGAATAAAACTTGTCATGGATCACTTTTGGTTCCCTCCTTTTATCCCATATTAGTATAGTTTCTCCAAATTTGAAATTCAATCTCTTTTCTTCTTGGCAAAAAAAATATTGAATTGATCTAGATATTATGTAATCCCAATAATGTGCATTATTACTTACTCAATTTTGTTCAAATGTTAATTATCTTATCTAGTGAGCTCTCAAAATTTTAATTTTCAAGTTCTCTTGCCAATTGCAATGCAGTAAGTTCAAGTGTTATAGGTATTAAAACATTTGTTCCATACAAGAACTAGAAAGGATACATTCAGGTGGCTTTTTTTGGAGTGATATAGCCTACCCATAAAATATCATATAGGATATTGTGCCATTTCCTCTTATTTTCATCTACTAGCTTACAAATTATGGTAACAAGACTCTTTTTAGATTTTTTTTAACTATTTCCTTATAGATAGTCAAAATAATGAGGTAAGGATATGACATAACTATAACAAAACCAAAAAACTCAACTAAATAAAAATTGGATGTATTATCATCCACAATATTTTGAGGAATGTCATACCTTACCAAAAAATTATCTTAATAAATATGCAGACTATCTCTGAAGTTATTTTCTTAACTAGAATTGCCTTAACCCACTTTGTCAAATAATCCATCACTGTGAGAACATGTGTATGGACAACACTTGAATTAGTATTTAGTGTTTTTATGAAATATAACCCCAATTTTTTAAATGGTTATTAAATTATAACTAGATAAAGTGAGAATGCTATGATTTTTGGCCTACCAATAGATTGTTGACAAACTTCACATTTTCTTATCTATTCATAATTTTTTTTTAATAAGTATGGAAATAATAATGATTTCTCAAAATATTATATGTTTTTATTGATGTGGATAAATTATTTTTGAATTATTGGTTTTAAATTTCTTGGATAAATTTATTTTTCTATTCTTTATCCACACATATCAAAAATAAACCATTTTTAAAAAACAAAGTGCCATCCCAGTTAACATACTTACTTGCTTTCAACTTAACATTTATTATTTGTTTAGAATCTAGATGTAGATTAAATTATAAATACATAAATAAATACATAATATCTAAATATCAATCATCTATAGAGTCAACAAATAGAAAAAATGGAAAGTTATCTATTCCATGATCACCTTCACTTGTGAGAGCATGAACTATCTGGTTGTCAGTTTATTCATCCATAAGCTGACAATCCTTTACTTTATACCAAATTAGTATGATTTATTTAAATATCATATACACGAAACTTTTCAATATAATTACCTCTTTTCGATCAAAATTCTTGTTGTGTCAAAATGGATTTTATAATTGTATCAAATATCATCAAAATAGAGTGAAAATTCAAAATGTAATACCTAAATTTTTTGACTGATTTGGAAATGACATATGTATTATTTTCAATAAGAGAGTATTTGAGATCATATTATTTAAGACCAAAAATTATTAATTTAATTAGTGGCTTTATTCTTTCATCATTATTCTAAATCAAAGTCATTGAGAGAGTGAGTGGAAGAGTAATAATATATAATGAAGTATTTTTAAAATCAGGTCACACCAATGTAATTTCACAAGTAACTATAGTATTTATCTTTTCAAAAAATTATTTTCCTTAATTATTATATTTAAAATAAGGTTTGACTCTCATCATACCATTAATATGATGAGAATTAAATCTTATTTCATAAAATTAGATACAAAACATCTTAGAAGTTTACTTTGCCTAAGAAGGAATGGATTCTAGGCTTGTTGGCTGGAAAATATAGTTTCTGAAGCACTTTAACTATCTAAGGATCAATATTGATTCCTTATTTTTTTTAAATATTCCTAATAAACTTGTTAGTTATTCCAAATATGATTTTTTTTGGATTCAGATAAATACCATGGAGATGAAATTTTTTAAATACTTTTTTCTAAATTTTATTAATGATCTTATCTCTTCTTCAATAAAACTTTCAAATCATCCAAGTAGACTACAATTATCTTATAATTTATAACGTTTAATGTGAGATCCTCTTCTCTCTAAAATTTTGGTCATGTGTTAATGAGACAAAAATGCATTCTTTGATATGTGAATGTACCCTAGGGAGTGGTGAAATCAATTTTGTGTTTATCTTCGTTGGATACCTAAATATAATTATATCCCAAGAAACCATTTAACATAGAAATAATTTAGGAACCTATAACTACCTAAAGTGACTGATCCATTATGGGTAATGGATAGTTATTCTTTAATGAGGATTGATTTAGATTTTGAAAATCTACACATATTCTAATCTCTCCACTTTTCTTGTGAACTATCACTATCTTAGCAATCCATGTTGAGTTATGAATGGGAAAAATAATGAGATAACTCAACATATTATAAACCTCTTAAAATATATTCCTAACTATATTCATATTGTATTTCCTTTATTTTTGATTAAAGGGTTTTTCATCATATTTGAATGGTACCATATGTTGCATCTCTTTTGGCTAAAAATATTTGAGATGAACACATGAATAAGAAATAATATTAATGTACTTTTGGAGAATTTAAATAAACCTTAATATCCCTTTAGGATAATATCATTTACCAATGTTTACCACTATTGGTTTCTCTTTAGATCTAATATTCACTTTTTCATAGTCAACTGAATTTAAAGTCTTTCTACATTTTATTAGTAATAAACTTGTCATGTTTATGAAAACATTATTCTATAGAAACCAAACCTTTATTAATTTGTCTCCCATTAAGTTTTATTAGTCCTTTTTCCTTTTTTCTTTAGAAAATACATCTTTTTAGATTTGCACTAAATATTATTGATATGTTGAATTTTTTCCTTCAAAGTAATGTTTTTTTAATATATCTATTTTTTTAACAAAATCGATAATCTATTGATCATTATTGAATACATGCCAATTTTTTAATTTATCTATCACACTAGTTATGTAAACCAACTCAATAGTTTATTTTTATTTTCTAATATCATAATGGAAAATCAACATGGAAACAAATATAGCAAGTGCATCATCTTTTGATTTATTTTCTCTAGGAACATATGTTATATAGAAAACCTTAAAACCTTTGATGTTATACATTATTTATATAATGTTTCATATGATCATTATTCACTTGGTATTAACCTTTAATATGATTCAAAACCAATTATGCATCTCCTTATGAATTCAAATTTATGATTCCCATTTCTTGATTAAATTATAATCCAAGGAGTAGATCCTCATGTTTAATAAAATTACTAGTATAATCATACTACAATATGTATGAAAAATGACAAATTTACTTTCTTTGATACATAATAAAGAATCATACACCTACATTATCCAAGGAAAAATACCATCAAATTCAATCATATAGATGTCATTGAGATTGATTTCTATCACTTCATGGATATTCAAATCCTCCTTTGACATTAATATATAGTTCCATATTCCTACATCCTCATGCAAAATTTCAACTCTTAGATCATTTAGTTTTTTTTGTTTTATACTTAGTTTTCAATTAAATTTATAAGTGTTTCTCAAATCCTTTTATTGGAATCATATCATGAAATAAATTTAATTTAATATATACACCTAATTATTTGTAAAATATTTTTCCTAGTCAGATGCCATATGCCACCAGGATATATGCCACTAGGATGGTCATTTTGATTTTATTTTGAGGGAAAGAGGATAAAGTAGCTTGGGTGTATTTGATTTTACCAATCAAGGGTACATATTTTTATTCCATGGAATAGTATCCAGCTAAATATTTTAATACAATTTAGACATAAGGCATGAGAAATTTTTGTTGGCATCACATTGTTAGAGGATCTGATATCAATGACATAATTGCTCATTTTACACCCTTTGATGAAAATGGAAATGTAAAAAGGTTAAACTTTACTATAATTTATAGGTGGTATTAGCCATGGAATCTATAAAATTTGAAGAATATAGAGTTTCCCCTTAAGTGTTTATTTTATTTACATTGGGGTTTTTCCCTTGACAAACTAAACTAGCCTATATGATTGATCAAGGTTTGACCTAATGTATTCAAATTATCAAATTTATATTTTGGTATTATTTACATGATAAATAATTTCAAAATATGGTATAATAGTGTAAGAATACTTTCAACATTTGTAATGGGTTTAGATAAAATTACATCATTTATAAAATAAGAATTAACTTTTGGATAGGCAAAAACACAATTTTCAAGAAGGTTGTATACCTTTATCATAGGTTTTTTTAATTTTACTTGTTTGGTGATGTGGTCCCTTGAGGAAGAATAAATTTTGGAACTTATTATTTATTTTTATATTACTTATTATTTTTTTTTGTTCTAGTAATGACTATAAATGATTGACCATTAATATCAACAACATTTATAGGTGTGTTTGCATTTAGATTAGGGGGAGCTTCACTGGGGATATTTTACTAAGGATCTTTTATATGTGTACAATTTCCTTGATATGACACATAGTTTTTTTTTGTAACATATATATAGGGAGGGGCAATGGCCCTCTGAGGCAACTAGTTCTTTAGTGTTGTTATAACCTAAGCCATTTTTTTCAAGAATATTTTTAGTAGAAGTCTAATTTGAAATTTGTACTTTAGATTTTAAATGTTATTTATTCATTTTTATAGTCATGATCATATCATCTTAAACATAATTATAATGTTTTAGTTACCTTAAAATTAGATACTCTTTCTCTTCTCAACTAATAACATACCTCTATAAATTATGAATTGATATATAAACACTTGATTTTTTATTATTGAGTTGGATGTTGTTAATATTTTATTTAACTTATTGATTTTTACCTAAATTACCTCATAGGTTTGTATGGTTTTTTATTGATTTGATTAAGTTGTGTGAGAAATACATGTGTTTCTTTGAATATTTTCAATCACATTTCAATTTTAGTTTTCATGGAATCATATTTGTTAATAAAACCAAGAGTGAGGTGATAGAACCAATCATTTAATCCATTTTTAAGAGTCTCCACAAATAATTTGATTGCAATTCCTTCATATTATACTCTAAAGATTATAAATGTTACAAATAAGGTTGAAATGTACTCATCAATATGCTACTTATATATAACATTAAAATTTAGGAAATTTTTGACGTGAACCTTTAGGAAATTTGTGTAGTTTCCCTAGAGATAGTGGCCCTATCACATTTAACCATGGTACTGCAGTATTTGGAAAACTTGTTTGCAAAGATAGAATGGTTCTTTAAATAACAATTGTATAACTCATTCATCAACCACATTTTTGTTGTTGTTTAAATTTATTTGGACTTGATGGGAGACTTAATTATTTATTTATCTTTATGTTCTACTTAGGAATTAGTTTGAAATCTAACATTTATTATAAAAAAAGAAATAATTTATATTGCCTTGGTGTATACTTACTATATTAAATCTTCTTTATGTCAGTTTAAAATAAAAAATATTATTGATGATTAGGATGAAATTTAATTACTTGTTGATCTACCCATTTTGATTTAATCCTTCATGCAACAAGTGTTTTTTCTCTTTGTGTAAAAATAGCATGGTCTTCTTGTTCTTCCAATATGTCAAAAACTCTTCTAAATTAAATGGAACTATATTTATTATCCCATGTAAATTATCACAAGTATAAATAAATATGTTCTTATTTCTCATGTACCCAATCAAGATTTAGTTGAAGAATAGGAGCGTGAACTATTTGTATGGTCATGTGAATAACTTTTATTTTTTGGGGAGAAGAGGTGATATATAAACCACTCTAGCTATGATTTGTTATAGTTACCTTCTTGAAATGATTGTTGCAATTTAATCATTAACATGGTTTTATTACTCATTCAATACTGACACAATGCTATGAAAATGAGTGTAACTTAATCTATTATCACAATAAAATTATTGGAGACTAGAAACAATTTATTCTTTTGTAGCTTTTATCTATTCAAGACCAAGTTCATGTATTGGAACTTGGTTTCCAAAAATAATCATATGATAAGTTCATTATTTAATATTTCAAGTTTCTTGGTGAGTTCTATAAGCTATTATATATGCAAAAATTCGTCAATAATGATCAGTACTATATTCTTCTTGGTTCAATATAGTTAAAATTATTTTAAAATGAGCAACATTGATTTTGTTACATTCTTAGGAAACCTATTTGATGTCATTAGCAATGTTTAATTATGTTAATCATTCCCAATCAAGTTATGGTTGATGTAATAATACTTACGATGATAAAATAGACATGTAGAATAAAATATTTTCATGTGGGTTAGATGAAAATCACTAAAACATGCCCCACAGTAGGTGCCAAAAAATTTTGGTTGAAAAACATATAGTGGTAAAAATTGTGGAGTTTATATAAATAGTTTGGAGACAAATTCCCTCTCCTATTAGTAGGTGGAGATGCCTTTATTAAAAAAATGATGTAAAACATAAAATAATCTACAATAAAAATATTTTATCTAGGGGGTCTCATAATTTTAACTTGAAAGTACAAGAATGTCATATAATAGAGAAATGAAAGGATAGAAGAGAGTTTTAAGAGGGAAAAGGGAATAAAATAAAGTAAGGAAGGATAAATAGGATAGTTTTAAGAATTTAAACACATAAAACTGACATAACTACCCAATATTATATAAGATAGATTAGAAACCATTTGTAGACACCTAAAATTGGCCATAACTAGATTTCTACCAAACTTTAGATTTATTCCTACCAACCATTGAAAATTAAGCCTAAGAATCACTAAACATCCAAAATTTTCTTGTGCATCATTCATCAAAGCACAAAAACATGTCAAGACATCCTTAACTAGGGTATTATATTATATATAACAATAACCTCTCATGAATTCATCCCTAATAACCTTGTAGCATCACAACCATCAATTTGGCCTATGGCCCTATTAAGTGGGGCACTTGCACACTTAAATTAAATCTGGAAAGAGCAGGCTAATTAGAATCAATTAACAAACTAAACAAGATTAAATGCCTATCTTAATTATCTATTTACAATTCATGAATATCTTAAAAAGGAAATTCAAAAATGTTAAATATCCTAGCCTTTCATAATTTCCTTTATGAGTTGTCAAAATCTTTGAAAATATCCTAAAATATCTAATTTTGAGAGCCATGCCTATTAATTACAAATCATAATTACTTGACAACTATTAACTCTACTAGAGTTAGTTTTAACTCACTTAGGTTTAGTTTAAACCCATTCTAAGACTAAACTCAACCTTAACTCACCTCAAGTGATATTTAATTCCTAAGGCTATATATACAAGGCCTTGCCTATTAAATCCATAAACTATTTTGGTGTAAAGTTATTATACACAAATATATTAAACAATCTTGGATATTTTAGAGTTATAATGCCAAAATTCCATGTAAGTTGCGTTATATTTCCCAAATCTTAAGCCAAACCACATTTAATCCATGGTGCCAAGGAGAAAATGAGCCAAGTAAGCTTCATTTACAAAGACTTATTAATGCACAAGCTGAGCAAGCCATTAAACAAAGCCATTTCGAGCTCCTAAGGAAGGTAAAAGAGTTTTTGACTTTTATTTTTTTGTTGTGATTTCATTTAGTGTTTGTTGTTAAGTTCTCATTAGTGTCTAGGTTAGGATTATAAGTGTTAGTGTGTTTATTTGAGTTTTATTTCTTGAAATAACATCATACTAATCTGAATTCTTGGCTTCCTTGATCATAAATGGCAAGCCCACTAGGACACACACCCTATAAAGTTGTCACTAAGGCCTTTAAGAGCATTATACTAATGATTTTCATATAAAAATTTGAGATTGTTGACCAAAATAGGTGAAAATTGAAGTTCAAAGGACATTTTTATATAGTTCATGATGTTTCCCTATGCAACCATTATTTTACTCTCTAGAATCATGATATTGCCACAATATCACAACTCATATAGTCACAGTTTTATAGTATTTATTGCATTTTTATGGTTATCTATCAAAGTTTTTACTAACTATTTTTTTCCTATAAGGGAATTTTTGATATTAAAATATCATGACTCTAATAGTTATGATATCATAATACCATGATTTTTCAAGTTGTGGCATTGCCAATAAACCAACAATATTGCTTAAACTTTAGCGATATTCTATAAACATTAGAAATTTTGCATATAACCATAAATTGTATATGCTAAATTTTTGGGTTAAGTTTTAATATCGTGACTCTTAGAGTAGAGATATTACATGTAGTATTGTACTTACAGTCATAGTTTTTTAGAGTGAGTTGTAGTTTCACTTTATGTTTAGCAGTTTTGCACTCTATAAACCCAAAAGAAATATTTGGGAAGTCATTTGTTCATCCATGATATGATTTTAAGCACAAGTACTTTCTAATGTGTTTTTAAAGACCCAAAGTCTACAAGGAGACATTTAAAACACTTATAACCTATAAATTTAACATTTCAAATTGGTGTTATAATAATATATTTTTTAAATCATTCTCATTTTGTTTCAAACTTTCAACAATGAATGCCAAGGGGCCAAAATTTCATAACATATTACATTTTGGTGAAATAAAATGAACTTTCACACTTAGTTACATATTCCTAAGAGTTATTTATCTTATAATTGTTTGTTAAAAGTTATTTATTTGAGTAAAATGATTGATGCATGTATTTTCTCCCCGTATCCCCTTTAAGGAACTCAAGTGACCAAAAGTGCTCATTCTTTTCTTTGGTTGATTTAATAAAAAAGCATAAAAATAAATTCATTAAGGCCCTCCCAAAATTTGTATAATTTGGGTGATCCAAATGAAACCCTAAAGTCTTTTTACTTGTCTTTATTTTTCATGCATTTTAGCTTGTGAGCGGGAGTTCATCACCTCCTCACAAGTTCTTTATGTAAGCATTGACCTTAGAATTCATCTCATAGCATCATTTCAACTGCACTCCATAGTGGGGTATATAAATTTAGTTGGTGACTCATTAGAATGGTAGTTTGAGTAGTTAACTACATCCATTAGTGAATGTTACCTTTGAAATGTATGATCAATTCAGACATCACACTACACTAAGAAAATGATGGATGTAGTGGTTTTGAAAAGGAAAAGACCTTTTCATAGCAAGATAGTTGATGTGGATCCAATTAATGTGAGCATATATTATGTTAGCCACACATGGGACCATCTATAAATGGATGAAAATTGATAGTTTAGAATAACCCCACTTTCCACAAACATATTGTTGATGCAGGACAAGTAGCTTGAAGTTCCATGTCATAGTAAAAACTCTTGAAAGAAGAGGGGGCCTAAAAACCCTACTTTTAATGTGCTTTTACTTTTTGGATTAGCAATTAAAATCCTCTCAAGAGAAATTATATAGATAGAATTTGATAGTATTATGAAACTTGTTAGTTTTAGGATTTAGGATGTTATAATAGGTGTTTATGTCATTTTTATTCTTTCTTGCTTGATTTTGAGTCAAACTATCTATTTTTGTCTATCAGACCACGTCCAAAATGAGTCTTTTTTATACGTCACTCCTTTGTTTCAAGAGGTGTTATGCCACCCATTTGACACCATACCTTGCCTTAGTCCTTTTAAAAAATATTTTTTGTGTGTGTCATTTGATTAAAAAAGGTGTTGTTATGTTTCCCAATTCATTTTGAATCTTATCCCTTTAATTCTTCAAATAAGCCATTGATCATATCTTTAGAGTTTGATGACATCATTACACTATTTGAATCATTTTAAAGACTTTTTTCCCTTGTGTTCCATTTTGAAACCAAATCCATATGTGCCTTTTGGATCTATATCTAGTGTTATTATATTGTTTTTTATTGTCTAGATTATTGTTTGTTTAAATAAGCCTAATTTTCCTAAGTTGAGTTTTTAATTAGCCTTGCTAAGTTCAAATCCAAATGTCAATTGATTTATGCCTATGCCTAGTTTAATTTTGGCCTAGCCATCAATATTTCACTTTTGGGTTATGTAACTTAGGTTATTTCTTTATTCAATTTAGAAAACTATTATTTCTGCCTAGATTTGGGATAAATAGTTTATCTTCCATATGCATATTGTTTTATGCCTTATATCAATTGACCAAATTTATGTTTATATCTAAATGCTTGGTTTATGCCAAAGTGTTTCAAAAAATTTATAATAAATATCATACCTTATTTTGTTTAAAGTCTATATTTTGTGCCTTTTCTAAAAGACTTAGCACATGCATGTTTTCAGCCTAGATTTTGTGCCTTCTATGAAATACCTAGAAACTTTTGTTTTCTTAAATGAGACTTGTTTGAAACACTTTGCACCTAGAATTTAGAATTTTTATTTTTATTCATCCACAAGACCTTTTTGTGTAAGAAATTTGACATTAGACTATTTTTTACCAAGTTTTAACACAACCCTTTTGGAGATACAACTCTGCTTTTCAACCAAGTTAGACCAAGTTCAAACTCTTTGTCCTTTATAAATTGTTTTTAAGAGTTTATATAACTCTAGGCCTTTGTCATGAAACATTCATCATTGATTTGAATGTCTCAATATACTCATAGTGGAGCCATGTACAATCTAGGATATGATAATATCGTCACATAGGATTACTTTGTTTAAGACCCATATGGTGATGATGTAGTGTGTGATATAGATCCCTATCTTCATTATAACACTCAATCACATGAATAAAGCCAAGATCCTTTATCTAACTATTTGGTTAACACTCCTCCATAATCAAAGTAGGACTAAGAATAAATAACACAATATCTAGCTAGAATATCATTGGTTGTAGACCAAGTTTAACAATAACTATACTATGTTACAATTCATAGACATATGATCCCTATTTTTTTTATCATCACTTGATTGAAAATAAGGATGAGATTTTAATCAGAACCACAAATGTAGGGGAAAATCTTCCAACACACTTCCCCCATGAAAATTTGCCTAGTCTAGTTAGAGTGACTTTAACTATACCTTACAATCAAACCATCAAAAAGTCCTCTTCTAGAAATCCTCAAGTAGTCATGATGATGTCATACCAAGACCCACATATGATTTTCATAGGAAAATGTCTCATTTAGGACCACTTTATTCAAATGTTGATAGCATACCATACCTATTTAACTTAGCACATAATTTTAATAACATGGTCATGTCAAATTCCCCACTTATCGAGCTAGCTCCTTCAACATGAGTCTTAATCAAATTGATAGGCCAATAAAATTCATGTATAGACCCATTCTTGTAAATCACTTTAGTTGGAGACATGTTCAATGTCCTAGTTATTGAATAAATTTCTATTGGTTCTATGTAGACAAATGTGCCAAACATAGTAGATAGCATGCAAGTGTCATTTAATCTATGCCAAAGTGGTTTAACTACATAAATAAATATCCTAAAAAAAAGTGCCTTTAGTAAACACCATGAGTGGTGTGAAATAGTATGGGGTAGGAACTTCTACATCCTAACCCTCAAAAGTTATGTCTAATCCTCAACTAGATGCTTCTTCATACATACAACCATAAGGATTAAGTAGTAAATTGACAACCAATGCATTGCCTCAATAAAACATGCTTAATGTTACTCCACCATAATAGGTGATAACTAACACTCCATAATAATAGGTATAGTTCAATTTACCAATGTAGTATAGATCAAACATTTTTCCACCTCAATAGAGGGAAACTAATGTTCCACCTCATCAAGTAGTAAAAATTATACCTCCTCAATCATAGACCAACATACCTCTACAATCATAAACATTATCTAATCAATGATGTATGTCTTTTGGTCAGTAATAAATGTTGAATAACTAACAAGATTATACTTTCTAACAAGTGTTTACACAACCAAGAGGTTTTACTATTCCATAAGTATTGATTATGTATTAGTTGCCTTTTGTTCCAAACGTGTCACAAATTCAATGACAGAGCCTTATTTCACAACAAGTTCCCCTTATCCATCTAGGTTTGACTAGTTAGTAACAAGTACCTACTCAACCTCAATAGGCATAGTACTTAACCTAGAACCATATCATCTAATCTCAATCATAATGACCTTAAAATTAGGCCTATATACTGAACCCAAACTAGAATATTACACCACAACACATGTAATTTAAAAAATTACATCGTAATCCATGCATGTATATTCCTAGTCAATTCCCTAACCAAACCAACATTTAGAAAAAAACCATGCCTCCACTATGCATAAATCAAAGTAATCAAATTTTGAACACCTATATTTTGCCTTAGGCTGATGTTCCATCTAGTTTATTAGCATAAGAACTATATTAAATGAAGGATGCAATTACTACCATCCAAGCTGGGAAATAGACTAAGAAGTTTAAATTGGATGACATGTGTTCCTACCCATTCAACATGGAGGATCTATAAATACCATTTCCTCCAAGGTAAAAGCCACCAAATTTTGAAAAATACAAGGATAAAGGAAACCCTAAGGCCTATTTAATTGAGTTCTTTATTACTTGCCAACTAGTGGCTTACAGTGACATATACCTCCTACTATTGTTTCCTCTGAGTCTATCAAGACATGTCTTGGAATGGTTTTTAAATTTTCCAAAGAATTCAATGTCTAATTTTGATGACCTTTCAAAGAAGTTCATGCAATATTTATCCTACAATCTTGAACATGAGATTTTGTTGGTAGATTTGACTCAAGACAAATAGATTGCTAATGAAAGTTTTGCAAGTTATCTACAATGATGGATAGTAATTGCTAGTTGATTCACCAATAGCTTACCAGATAAACAACTAGTCATTATGTTCACCAAAAAAATTTATAGCAAGATATCTTACCATATGGAGCTACAATGTGTGCACACTTTTAATTAAATCAACACTAAAGGTCTCCTAATAGAAAAGTCCCTTATTAAAAAAGTGATTATTAAGCTTACCTCATCTAATTAGAATCAAAACCAAAATTAAGGAAATGGTAAAAATCAAAACCACAACCAAGTCTAAGTGCAAGCATCTGCACCATCCTAGGCCAGTAATTATAAAAAACTAAGCAAATTAATCAAAACAAGAATGTTTCTAGAAATGGATTAAATGAGTCACGTGATGTCTAAATTGTGAAAACACCATCTAGTCAATCCATGCCACAAAATTAGATTACTCCTCATTAATAATCCATTCAATAAGCACAACCTTCACAACAACTTAGACCAAATCAACAAACATAATAAACTTTACCTTTGCAAGCCTCTCTGCCAAGGATAAATGTGCCTACTTTTCATGTCTTTAGTGACCTTGAAGATCCCATTGAATCTATGTTTCACAAGTTAGATACTGATAATCTAATTAATTAGCCTATTTTGAAGTATTATCTTGAGGGCATTCCTTATCTATATTGGTATATAAAAAATGAATTTTATGAATACAATTAGGTTAATGGGCATAATTTATGTCATTGTGTGCAAATCAAACATCTCATTCAAAATATGTTGGAAAATGAGGAGATAACATTAGATAATGGAGCTTTTACATCTACTCAGAACTTGGGTATTTATCAAAACCCTTTTTTTCAACATAATAATAACAACCAATAGGAACAATAAAGGTTGTACAATATTATCAATAGCTGAGATAATAAAAATAATACTAGTAGCAATAAAACCATCAACCAAATGGATGAAACCAAGGCTAGAATAATGATAATACTTAACAAATGTACCACATAGTGGCACATGACTATAACAAGGTTATATTTTATATTTTTGGAGGTCACATTTCCACCATTATCATCAATCCAAGACCAAGTGTTAACCAAATAGGACCATTGCTAGCTAATTCTAATCAACCAACCTATGCCAATTATCCTTCCTTGATGTGGGACTGCATATAGGTGTACCAACAAGTAGGGATTACTACTTTTGTACCTTATAATGATAACTCCTCATTGACCCATGACCACATACAAGTGCATTGGTAACTGATACTTTTCTTATCAATCCCCTTGCTACCATCATTTCCTAGAAACAATGGTCCTATCTCTAGTCTTGATTATGAAATCATAACTTAATGGTTAAATATTACCATCTTAGGCCCACAACCATCTACCACTACACTCATCAAACCCACTATTATGGCTAGGGATAATCCATATACTAATGTGTTCAAAAATATGTTCTATATTATTAAATAACTTAATAATATGCCCACACAAATTTCCATTTTAGATTTGTTGCATACATCTACCATATATAATAAAATTTTAACAAAGTTATTAGGCTAATCATAAGTTCCTAATGACATATCCCTAGATAAATTCCAAGCTTTAGTTGGACATTTAGCCCTAGGCTAATAGTTAACCTTTGAAAACATTGATATGTCATCCCTTGGCCCCTTCCATAATAACCCATTATATATTGAAGTTTTCATAATGCAACACAAAGTGAAGTGTGTCCCCATAGACAATGGATTAGGCTTGAATATTGTGTCTCTAAAGCTCATCAAGCATCTCAAATACATAATAGCTAATATTTAATTGTAAATAATCACTATCAAGGACTATGACAATGAAAAGAGGGAATCACAAGGCACCATAAGTTTGCCTATTAATTTGGGCCCTTGACCCACAATACTAGATAAATCAAAGACTAGGGCTGATCATCCAGCTATACTAAGAAAGATATTTGAGAGATGTGAATACAAATTTAGACTCAATCCTAATAATTTTGTTTTTGTATTTACTTTAGGTAAATTTATTGGCATCATTTTCTCTCACCAAGTCATTAAAGTTGATCCATCCAAAGTACAAGCCATTATCGAGATGCCACCACCTTCCAATTTGAAGTAGCTCCATAGTTTTTAGGGAAAGATCCAATTTATCTAATGCTTCATTTATTATTTGGATAAAAATTCCTTCCATTTACAAAAAAATTGAATAAATGTGATACATTACATTGGGATGAAGAATGATAGAATGCCTTCTAGCACCTAAAAGACTATCTTGCCAATCAGCCTATTTTGTTGAAACCTATGCCAAGAAATCATTCCTAATATAATTATTAGCCATAGACAAAGACTTAGGGGAAATACTATCTCAACATGATGATAATGGAGAATAACATGTCATGTACTATCTAAGCCATATACTAGTTATGTATGAACATAATTATACAATAATTGAAAAAACACATTTAGCTATAGTCTTTGCTAATAAAAAACAATAGCATTACATGTTAAAAAATAAGACCATGGTTATTCAAAAAGTAGATCCACTCAAGTATCTACTATCCAAAATAATTTTACAAGGATACATGGCTAAATAGATCATGCTTCTCAGTGAGTTCAAGATATATATGTCAACTAGAAAGTTATTAAGGGATAAGTTATTACAGATTAACTTGATAAAGTTGCTCTTGTAGATATAGAACCTCTAAATTTTCAATTCCAAAATGAGTCCATTATGACCATTATTGAAACAGATATTGAGGAGCAACATTGGAAGATATATTTTGATGGATCATTCACAACACATGGATTGGGGGAAGGCCTATTATTTACTACACCATAAGGGGATTTTATCCTTGAATCATTCTGTATCATCTTTTTTTGTAACAATAACATGGAAAAATATGAATAACTCATTTTAGGGTTTTAAAAGGTAAAACAATGGACTATTTAGCATCTAAATGTTTATGTTGATTCTTAATTAATCATTAATCAAGTTACAGACCAATTTTAGACCAAAGATGTCAAGTTGATGCCATACAATGTCATGGTTGATACTCTCAAACAATAGATTTATGACATATAGTTTGAACACATACCAAGGGCTAGTAAAAAAATAATAGATGCCATTTCCACCATTGGATCTTTGATCCATCATCTAGAGAAGGTAAAATAATATCAATTCCTCATTGAAAATCTTCTAGTGTCAACTCATGAACCTTCAACCATTGTAATGATATATGATATTATTTATCCTAAATTTGTGTGGTATTCATAACTTTATACCTACCTTCATGACCAAATTATGTCATGAGACTTATCCCAAAAACAAATCAAGTCCTTTACCCACCAAGCCTCACAATATACCTTACTTAGATCAACCTCTTATTGCCATAGTTTTGATGGAACTCTACTTCATTGTATAACTTCAATAAATTCAACATTATCATTATGAGAAGTTTATGAAGGAGTATGTGGAGGCCACACTAGCGAGTCTATCCTAGCCAAAAATCTCCTATATACTAGGTAATATTGGCCAACTATGGATGCAAATGTAGCTATTTATATCAAAAGGTGTGATAAATATTAAAGGCATGCTAATATGATTTGTGCTCTAGCCAAGACTCTAAAGCTAATTCTTACACCTTGTTTTTTTTTCTATTTGGGACCTTGATCTCATTGGGAAGATGAACCCTACCTTATCTTATGTCCATAAACACATCCTAACCACTATTGAATAATTCTTTAAGTGGGTTAAATTTATACCCTCACTTACATGACTTGAAAACATATTTATAAATTCATATTAAACCATCTCATTTTATATTATGGTAGCCCATCTGACAGTATATCTAATAATAGAAGATCATTTGGAAACAAGGATGTCAAATCACTATGTGTCGACTACAACATTACTAAACTTTTTTATATGGCATATTACCCACAAGGTAATGGTTGTATACATAATATATTTTCAAAATTTTAACAATTACTGACACTTTGTATCTTGTAAGAACCCATCAAGTCTCAATCTCTCAGAGTACATGCCCTAAGGGGTGTATTAGGAAAGGGGTGGATAGACCATTGGTGTTTCATAGGATTGTTTTCCCTTTTGCCACTTGTTATCTACACACTTATCTCCTAAAATTCTTATCCCTAAGCTTGTTCTTATCTATTGAACACTCTTCAATAATTTTATACCTTTTGTCCCTCTTTTCCTAACCTTAACCCCCTTTTGATTGTTCACTATACTAGTTTGACCATGTCAACTTTGTATCATTTTCAGCTTTAGTTTCCTATACTAGATCAACTGGGTCAACCCTATACAATTTTTAGTAAAATTAACTTAGGTTCTAGGTTGCCTCTTGGCTGACCTAGCTCATAACCTAGTGAATTCTTGTCCAAAATTGTGCTAGGTCGACTAGGTCAACCCTATCAGCCAAAACTTTCAGAAGGGCTTAGGTTTAAATCTGCGTATATATAGAAGTTCATTTTTCCATTATTTAGAGAAGAGAATAAGTAAGAGTTATTTCAAATCTACTTATCCACCATTATACTTGAAGATCAAGCTTAGGGTTTCATACTTTATTTGGAGATATGGATCTTATCTTGTGGAGAAGTCTTTTAGATTCAATGATAGGTTGTGTAGCCTAGAGTTGATTTATCCTTGTTATCTTTACATACCATAACAACCTCTTGTGAAGCACTTTAGCTAAGGAAGAGATTGAGGCTCAATGGGTTCATCTTCAAAGGTAAGTATTCTTAACTTTGTTCCTCCTTTGTAAGATTAGATAGATATGCATTTGTACTTATATTCCATGCATTAGGATTTTTTATACATTGACATGAGTATATGTCTCTTATGCATGTTTACTTTTATTATTTATAACCACCACTTTGTACCACAAACTTTGGTGAGCACTAGATTAGATTTGCT
Source organism: Torreya grandis (assembly GCA_037957365.1). NCBI lineage: Eukaryota > Viridiplantae > Streptophyta > Pinopsida > Cupressales > Taxaceae > Torreya > Torreya grandis. Next base: position 856,137 of record JARHVA010003540.1, read on the forward strand.
TTACTTGTTGTTATTTTAGTGAGATATCAAAACATAGGACTCCCTTAGGTTTATTTTCTGATCATGCTTCACTAAAGTATTTAAAACCCTCCTTAGCATAGTGTATTGTAGTAAGAGATCCACTAATTAGGTCTAGTAAATCCCCATCTTGGTCATGTTCTCAATTATCTAATGTGTCCCCAATCAAAAGTGTATGGTATAATCTATCTTCTCCAAGTTATGATTGATTTATAGACATGATGCATTTCTGATTGCATACATTTTGGTGAACCTGATGTGAATTTAACCCTTGTAGGTTTTATTTCACATTTTTCATTAATTCATCATTTTATTTTTATATATTTCTGATATTGGGTTAATAGTGTCGATATAGCTCTAAATTTTGTGCATAAGTTTAATAAATAATCACATCAACATGACTCTATTATATCTATGTAGGTTTTCATTAGGTACAGGCTACTAGGTCAACCCTATCAACTCTATACATTTTTAAACATCTAGATCAAGCTACTAGGTCAACCCTATCAACTCTATACATTTTTAGACTTTTAAATCATGATACTAGGTTGACCCTATCAAATCTATACATTTTTAAACTTCCAAAAAACATATTAGGTTGACTCTATTGACATAGTACATTTTATAGGATTTTAGAAAATGAGAACTATAAAGCTAGGTTAAACCAATTGACATAGTTGGCAAAATTTGGAAGTATAAATCAGGGTACTTCAATAACAATCTTATTCTTCTCTACATCCTCCAACCCACCAAGGTTCCTTTATATCCTTATCTATCATTTTTTATTCATTATATTTATTTTTTTCATAGTTTTAATTCTTTAAAACTACCCCTATATAGTCAACTAGGTTGACCCTATTGACATAGTTTTGTATTTTGTATTCTATATGAAAAACTAGGTCGACACTATCGATTTAGTTATTTTCTAGACCTTTGATTATTTATTATATAAGTGACACTATCAACTATGTTTTATAATATCTACATACACTATCATCAAAATCGGCATTGTATTATGTTCCAAAGTTGGAATTAACACTTATATACTAGTAATTAGCTCACACTTTCATTTCTTGTTGCTTGCATGCTTAGAATAGATCACATAGTCTAATTAGGTGGTTTTACAATATACCATTTAAATGCACTATTTTATCTTTTATACACACACTAATAAATCACAAAATCTTAAAATGCATTTTAACAATTATCTACCTAAGACCTACCTACTTAGATTTCATCACCAAGGGGGAAGCAACTTGGTTTTCTAGCGAAGTATAAACACATGGTTAATGGTATATATTAGCTAAGCACCTAACACCCTTATTATTATAGTGTCTAAAGTGAGGGAGTAGGCACCAATACCAGGCTATTACCATTGCCAATATAGATCTCTTTTAGCCTAAACATCCAAAAACTATCATTAGATTGATTTATATTTCCTTGCTTATAGCCAACTCCCTATCACATATAAAATCATATTCTAATAATCTAACAACATTCAGGATGACCACTTAATTAGATTTTACTTTCCAAGTTGATTGTTTACTCTTTACTCAATTGTATGTTGTACTATAAAAAATTGCATTACTCAGTGTTGGTGTAAGGTTTTATGTTTTGTGTCTCAATTGGATCAACCCCATTGATTCAATTGATTGTGTTTCCTTTCATTTCCTACTTACAAAAGTACTTGATTTTTTTTATTTTTTTTAGTACATAGATGTTTTGCTCAACATAGTCTCTAATAGACTATCTATTTTTCCCTACCTATGATACTAGGTTGACCTTGTCAACTTTGTACACTTTTTCAACCTTTATTTTTATACTAGGTCAATTTTGTCAACTCTATACACTTTTCTAGCTCTTATTTATAATATTAGGCTAACCCTGTCAACTTTGTATAGTTTTCAGACCCTATTTTTTATACTAGGTTGACCCAATCGACTCTTTACATTTTTTTATCACTTCGTATTTCCTTGTTTTTGCATCTTTATTTCCTCATTTAGTCCTTCTCCTTCATCATGAACTTCCTATTTGAAGATAACATTGAGTTGAATTTAATGGATATTATGAGTTTTATGAACCCTTATAGGGTCTCCCATAAGCAAAGTAGGGCTCCTCTCCTAGATGAGATTAATGTTCATATAGCCACTTTCACAGTGAACTATGGTACCCCTTCTGATTCCTCTTCTCTACATAATCCTCTCTTCTCACTTGAAGATCAAACCAAATTAGAGTGTATCCCTAAAATGCTCTTCTTTATCTCTAAATTTCCTCAATATTGAGGAAAGGATCCTTCTACCATTTACCATCTCATTATTAGTGGTGAAGTTGAAGAGCCTCATTCACCTTTTTGAAAATTCTCACATGGATTTTAGGGTACTATTTTATTTGATTCTCAGCCTCTTCCCTCTATTATGACACCTTCTCATACCATGACCTCTTCTTATTTAACTTCATCTACCTCCATGCCTAGTATCTCCACTAACATGGTAGGTTTTACATCTATTGGGCATCTCCCAAAACCCACTCTCCTTAACTCTTCCACTAGTGCATCATTTACTACCCAAGGTAATCATGCTTATATGTTTCCTCTTCTCATCCCTTCACTAGTCCATCTTTTTCTATACAAGGAAATTTTACCACTAGTGCCTCACAGTCTAACAATTCTTCTCAAGCTCTTATCAACACTAGTAGTGGTACCCAAGCCACTAAAACCAACTCTAATGCTTTAAACAATGCTAACAATTCCAATCAAACCCATCAACTCTTATTACAAACACTTAATCAAATGAATACTTTTCAAGATCATAATAAAAATTAAATTATGAGAAAGTAAAATCACCTTCTCCATATTCAAAACCACCCTCAACTAATTCTTTGGGGCACTCATATTCAAAATATTCCCCCACCTGCTCTTCAATATTCCCATGGAAATCTCATCCCTCAACCTCCTATTGTCAAAAAGACAATCAAGCATCTTCAAAATGAGCATATTATAAATCAAATTGCTACTATTGATATCGGAGTTATCACCCCTACCATTTATTACAATGGATTAACTGATTCTACTCTTCATTTAAAAACATTTAGAAATATATATAAAGACTAGGTTAAATTGAATATGATGAGTGTCGTTCAACTCCTCATTTAATCATTGTTCAATTGATGTCTTATCAACTAGGGATGGTGTCCAAAGCTATCTGTAGTAAGGTGTAGGATGGTAGATCTAGAATTCTACTTGTGGGGGTCTTTGATGGTCCTATTCTAACTTTGAATAATGAAAGAAATGTGTCCTAAACTACTTGATTCACTCTTTTTTTGAAAAGGAAAAGATGTAACTATTTAATCCAATGAATCCACTCTTTTTCTTGAAATTAAAATCATAATCCTATTTACACTTACATGGAAATGGAGATGTTTAACTTGAAAACAAAATTTGCTTCACACATTTTCTATAAAAGAAAACACACTTTTCTTAGAAAGGAATTAACTTTGGAATAAGGAAATTCCTTTTAAACTATGAATTTGTTTTGATGTTTTATGAATGAATGCAAATATTAGCAAGATTATGATTAGTTATAGCAAAGAGTTAATACAACATAAAATAAGTACCATACACAATTCATGGTTCTAAGAAGAGTGGGCCCTTGCTCCTCTCAGACTCAGGAACAAAGATTAATCAATGTTGGAAACTGAAGTGATAATTCATAAAACTAAAATGATTACAATCTGTCTAAAACTTGTAATATTCTTGTACGTATCTTTCATCTACTATTCCCCCTTTTAATAACAAAAGTCTTACATTTTATACTAATATAATCAACTCAAAATAGCATGTAAAGAGATAGGATTCCTTGGTCGATCCACTCATCCAAAAATAGGAGATTAGATTTCCAAGAGATCCAATTATTCTAATGAAATAGATATACTATCCTAAAATAGTCCTAAGATCCAAATATATACAACTTTATCAAAATTAAATCCTATAAAATAATAGGTGAGTATTTTCCTCATTTGACTCTAGCTAGAATGATTCTCTCTCATCTTATCTAGCCATCAGCTTCCCCATTTGTAGCTTTGTTTTTATAGAATCCATGGAATTGACCCTAAAAATTTAGTAGGAATGAATCTATGGAGTCCATATAAATAAGCCTATGGAATCCATAGAAACAAGCTTGTGGAGTCTATAGAAACAAGCCTGCAGAGTCCATAGAAACAAGTCGTCTGTGTGAGTTCATAGTTCTACTGGATGGAAACATATTGAATTTCTCCTCTGATTGCGGATCCCAACTCTGCCATCCTAGAATAGGTATGATCAACAAAGGGGGTATATATCTCATGCCAATCCATTTCTTTTCTCCCCAAGAGTTTATTACCTCTATTAAAATTTCCAAAATTGAGGTATCTCTCCTCATACTCCATCTTAATTTATTTGGAGACATGACCTCTCATCTTCTAAGAGACAATGAAAGTTGGTCCCACCTTTTCACACTTACAGTCACCACTAAATCAAAACTCTATCTTGAAAAAAAGTCAAAAGAAACAACACAATCATATAAAGCTTATAGATAATGATTTTTAATTTCATCACTTAAACAAGCACAGTTAAAATTATTTTTGATCAATCTAGGGATAGGAAAGGCTGGTCTGATGCACAATCTTGTAGTCTTAGCATGATTTGTATACTCCTCAAATCTGCTTTTCCATGCTAGTTGATTTTTGAATGTAGAATGTAATTCCCACAATTGAATTTATCATACATGAAGGTTTATCAAGAACTTATTGTGCTCAAGGTCTCCTATGATCAAATAATGCAAATAAAATTCACAAAGCAAATCTTGCTAATCAGGTTCAGCACTATAGAAAATTTATAGAAATGTTGTTAGCTATAAAATATTGTAAGGAAGATGATAAGAGATCCTTAAAAGCTGCCATCTATAAAATTGTTCAAATAAAAACAAACTATATGCAAGAGAAGGATTCCTACATGCCAAAAGAGATTCCTTTAATTTGCATGCATCCTACAAATTTTCTTCTAAATCTTGGACCTTAGCTTTTAATTCTTTCTTTTCATTTTCCAATATTTTTTTTAAGAAGTTGTAACTTTGTTTTCCTATTTAAGTATGTAATATTCTTCTTCAATTTGATTTAGAATTTTCAAGGTAGGAATACCTGGACAAATTATTTGATAACTTTTCTCAACAAATACCTTAGGAGGAGAAGGTGCAACATTAGAAGGTGCTTTGGAAGAGTTTACTAAAATTTGCAATCTCTTATTTTTCCTTCTTTAGATTTTCTAAATATATCTAGAGGTCTATTTGTTCACTTTAATTTTTCTTTATTAATTATTCTAATATGTGAACTTCTATTTCATGATTGGTAGATGTTGTGTCTAATTTTTACACCAATAATGAGTTGAGATGATCCTTATTCTACAATTTACTGATCAAGTCAATGATGTCAGTTGTTTGTTGTTTCTCTAGAGCTTGATCCTGAGAAAGCTTCAAAGTTAACTACATAACATGATCATTTATATTAGATGACATTCCTTTCTCAATTTTGCATACATCTTTTCCTTTATTCATTGTAGTTTCCATTGAAACATGTGGTTGTTCTTCCATACTTGATTCCTCTACCATGATTGGCTCTTCTTCTAGAATTGGCTTCTCTATTATGATTGGAGAGTTCCTTTAAAAAGGAGTTTCTTCAACATTTACATTTTTAGGGATACTTTGATGTATGGGGGAATGAGATACCTTTTTAAGACTATCCAGAATGTCTGCAACCTCTTGTTCATCTTCATCTATCAGAATTAACCTTCTCCTTTTTTTGGTCACTCTCTGAGCTACACTCAATTACCTCTCCTTTTCAACCATCAAACCCTTGGTCTTCTCAAGTTATGTAGCAACCTTTCATTCCAATTTTCTTCTTTCTAACAATGGAATTGTTTGCACTAAAAATTATTTAATTTCTTGTGGGGACCTTGAAACTATAGGGATTTGAGATCTTGTAATTCTTCTTGAAGAAGAAGAAGGGATTTCTATTGAGACTACAGTCTATGATTTATTATTTGGAGTTATTTTCAAAACTAATGTAGATGGTGGAGATGAATGTTCCTATGGTAAATTTGAGATTTCTTATGTAGGCAAATTTGGAACACTATTCTGAAATTCCTCCCATACCTCTTATCCTTGCTGAAGGAAGTGATGTTGTATAATTAGGTGAATAAGCCCATGGTGCCTAAGAGTATAACTAGGAGTTATAGTCATAATTTGAAGGGCACCATATAAGAAGGATGGGAGGTTATTCTTGTAATGAGGGTTTTGCCTCCCATACTTAAGGTATATTAATATTTTCATGGTGTCTCCTCTTAAAAGACTATTTTTCCCCTCACAAGTGATATACTTGAGTACCCACTTGGCTACAGATTTCCAAGGTTTAAGAAGTGAATTTCTACGAATCACTTTTGATTTTCCATTAGAATCTATTAGACATAAAGTCCTAGTATAATCATTACCATTAAAATAAATAATTATATCACTAAATGGAATTCTGCCTATCGCTCTCATTCCCTCTTCTAGAACTTATATGATGTGACTTATAATTTGAGTTGAAACAGGAATAACAATGCGTTTAAAACTAAAAACTCAGGGGTGAGATTAGTGATGAATTATCTTACCATTGTTTCATGGAAAAATTGAAACTTTTCAATGAAAGGTAGCTAACCATTTGCTCCAAACACTACCATAGAATATTTGTCTTTGTGAAACTTTGTTGCATTCTTCAGCTTTGATCTCATTTTTTGTCCCATTTCTACTCAAATTTATAGACAACTCTATTTATTTAACTTAGATTAGGGTTTAGACCATATTCTATTAAAATATGTAGGTAATAATCACTGAGGGTCTATAGAAATGAAATGTTTCATGTGAAACTCCACAGCTTCATGAGCCCATAGTTTGATATGATTACATTATACAGTTCAACACTACACATTTCTACGGAGTGTGCCAGTTATTTTGTCAAATTATTAAAAATTGGATGAAATGATGACATGGCACTTTGATGGTGATAGAAATTTATCATTTCATTTAGAACCCCTTTATGATCTTCCATCATTATAATTATTGATGATGCAATTGATTATACCAAATATGCACACTTATCCATACACCTTTGGCGACTTGTTTGCATGCTTATCCATTATGGTATGTGTCATGTCATTCTATTTTAGAAGGCACGAGTTTGGGTCATCTATGTAGAGTAAATATTAATTAAATCAAAGATAATTAGTTAAATAAACATAAATAAATAGAATATATGTGTCACTTACTTTTGACCGTAGATTTGTCCTTTGCTCACCATTTGTCTTGCATAAATAAGTTTGCATGGATTAGTCAATAGGTATTGAAAGAACAACTTTTATTGCATAGAGAAGACCAATCATAGTGACATGATATATATATATATATATATATATATATTGTTTTTTCCCTTTGGCCAGCCATTGTTGGTTTTCTAGCCAAAGCCCTTTTTGCAATGTATAGCCAGTCAACAAGCTAATTTTCTAGGCATGCATTGTCAATAGTGTCCCTAAAAAGATTTTCACTATTGATATTATTATTATATATATATATATATATATATATGTTGGATCATCAAGGAGTAGGTTCTTTGGAAAAATTAGAGTCTTTTAGAATAGCTACTTGATTTGAAGCAGTTTCCCTAGAAGAAGTAGAGTCCTCCAGAAAGGCTACTTGATCTTTTACCTTTTGAATAAATTCTTATTTATTGAGAGGTTTATGATAAAGCTTCAATCTATGTCCATTAAATAACAAATATCTTCTGATATTATCAATAGGTATTAGTTTAACAGAACCATTTTCAAAGACCTCCTCAATCTGATAAGTCCCAACCACCTCATTTATAGCTTTCCTTTAAACTATTGAAATTTGGAATCAATTAATAGTTCCCAATCTCCTTTTTGAAACTTCCATTGCTTGATCTATGAATTATGCCAAACTTTTATTTGATGTAGTATCAATTCAGTTCTTGGTAGTTCTTTCATCCTCATCTTATCAAGTTGATTAAGCTATGAGAGTCTTTCTTTCTATATTTCTTCTAATTCAATCCCTACTTCTATAGCTATTTTCAATGTTTGTAATTCAAATTAAATAGAGAATAAGGGATTCTTACCATAAACCAATTTATAAGGTGAAAATCTAGTTATTGTTTTCCAGGTAGTATTATAGGCCCAAACAGCTTCTGGTACCTTATCTGCCCAATCCTTTCTACTAGAATTAACAACCCTAGTTAAAATGGTTTTCAGTTCTCTATTGGTGACTTCAACTTGCCTATTAGCCTGTGGATGGTATGGAGATGTTTTTCTATGTTGAGTTTGATATGCTTGCATGAAGTGCTTTATCATGTTTGACATGAACTACGGTCCTTGATCTAAGACTATCTCCCTTGGAGCACCAAATCTTTGCATGATTTTGAAATATAAGAAATTAGTTACCATCTCTTCTCTTGCATGAGTTAATACTTCCACTTCCACCCACTTGGTCACATAGTCTGTACATACTAGGAGATATTCTTTTCCTTTAAAAGGAGGATCTATAGGACCTATAAAATCAATTCCCTATTTATCAAATGGTTGTAAAACCAATTGAGGATGAGGTTGTAGAGGAATCTCTATTGAAAGAGTAGGTTATCAAATTCTCTAATAAGCATCACAGTGTCTGACATATCTTTTTATTTATTGATGAAGGTGAGGTCAATAGTATCCTGATCCTAGGATTTTATGTATGATTCTTTGAGCTAAGTAATGACCTCCTCCTGGTTCATCATAACAAGCTTTGATGATATCATAAGCTTCAACATTTGTCACACATATATGAAACACATGGTTAGGTCCAAGTTTGAATAGCATTCCATTAATCCATTTAAAATAAGAACTTCCTTTGATTAAACATTTCTTTTCTTTCTGTGAAAATTGTAAAGGAAACTTCCCTGTGATGAGATAATTGGATATATCAGCAAACTATAGAGATTTTGATGAAATAGAAAATATTTATTCATCTATAAATTCATCTTCTACTAGTTCTTCCTCACCTATAGTGTTCATTCTTGACAAGAAATTAGCAACCACATTAGACTTCCCTAGTTTATCTATAATAGTAACATCAAATTCTTGTAAAAGCAAAAACCATCTAATAATCCTACTTCCCATAATTGGTAAGATATCTAATAGTTGAATGGTCTTTATAGACAAATACTTTGTAGCCTATTATTTAGTGTCTAAATTTGTTAATTGCATAGACTACAGTTAAGAATTCCCTCTCAGTTATAGTGTAGTTTTTTTTGTAGGTGTCATGTTTTTGCTAATATAATATATAGTATACATGTTATCCTCTTCATATTTTTATCCAAGGACTACTCCTTATGTTGTATTAGAAGAATTTGTGTATATATGGAATGGTTGAGTCCAATTTGGTCCTCTCAATACTAGAGAAGTAATGAGTTTAGCTTTGATGGTCTCAAAGGCCTACTGAAAACTATCACTCCATTCAAATGTACTATCTTTTGTAAGCAAGGTAAACATAGGGGTAGCTATTTAGCTAAAATTATCTATGAAGCATATGTAATAACCAGCATGTCCCAAAAAACTCTTAATTTTAGTCTGTGTTTGTGGGATGGGTAAGTTGGAGATTATTTCAACCTTACTTGGATCTACTTGAATGCCTTTTGTAGAAATATGGTGTCCCAACACTATTCCTTCATCCATCATCAACAAACATTTCTCATGGCTCAAAGATAATTGATGTTCTTCACATCTAATCAATACTCTTTCCAAGTTCGTAAGAGCCTCTTCATAAGCTCCACCATGAATGATGAAATCATCCATATATACTTCAACACAATCATTTATAAGGTCAAAGAATATTGTCAGAATTGCTCTTTAGAAGGTTGTTAGAGAATTACAAAGTTCAAATGGGAGTACTCAGTAAGCGAAATTTCCCCAAGGGTAGGTAAATGTGGTTTTATCTTAATCTTCAATTTCCACCATTATCTAGTTATACCCACTAAACCATCCAAGAAAGAAAAATACCTTTTTCCTACTAGGTTGTCAAGAACTTGGTCAATGAAAGGTAGAGGAAAATAATCTCTTAGTATTTATTTGTTTAGTTCTATTTAATCTACACATAACCTTAATTTTCCATTTTTTTGGGCACAATTACCAGGGTTGAAACCCACTGGCTATCTGAGATGAGGTAAATAAAACCAACTTTCAATAACTTTTGGATCTCTTTTTTTACTATCTCCTTTAATGTTGGGTTTATTCTTCTTTGTGGTTGTTTGACCGGTTTGATAGATTCTATGTAAATGTGATGAGTGCATATGTTGGGATGAATTCCCTTCATGTCAGTATAATGCCAAGAAAAAGCCTTGGTATATCTTTCTAATACTTCAAAGAGTTGATCTTCTTCTTCATTTGTTAACCAACTATTTATGTTCAAAATATTTCCAAGTAATACCATGATTGGTTTTGTGCCTAGGTAGTTAGATTCTACTTACTTGAATTCACTAATCAATGATTTTAGAGGACATGGATGAGGAAGTAGATTATGAAACATGGCTACATTATCAACAAACTCTTCTCCAGGAGGAATCAATCTTGCTAAAAAATAATGGGATGCATATAAGAAATGAGTTTGTTGTTATTTTACCAATTTACACACACTTTCTTGAATCAATCCATGATCATATGGTGAGGAAAAAATAGAAGATGTAGAAGTGGTAGTTCATAATATTATGTCTGACCCAAGAATCCTAAACTGAGGTAGTCCATAGTTTCTAGATTGGTAGAGTCTGTAGCTTTTAGACTGGTAAATTCCATATCTTTCATATTGACAAAGTCCATAGATTTTGGGTATATGTCTTCATTCAATTCTTCCAAGTGTTTTTTAACTACGATCATAACTGAGGAAATGGTGTTTGATGTGTTGTTTGATTCATCTACCAAAAGTTATTGTACATGATTTGTTGATAGTTTTTCAGGAGGCTACAAAGAGATGCATTTAGATTTTAACCCATTAGAAATGGTCATGTCTCCTAACTTGAAATTAATTAATGTTACTACAGTAACCAACCATGGTCTACCTAGGATTATGAGATATCCTAGATTTTTTGTTTTAGGTTACAAAACCATGGAATCTACTAGATATTCCCAAGACTCTATTAGTACTTTAAAATTTTCTATAATCCCTTATAGTTTAGTTATAGATTGGTCTACCATTTGAAGAATGGTAGTTGTGGGTTGCATTCTCATAAGACATAATGAATGGAGAGTATCAGTTGTCATAACATTAATTGATGCTCCCAAATCTACCAAGATGTTAGGAATTTCTTTAACTCTGATTGTGATTGTGATCACTGGGCTTCTTGGATTTGCATATTTTAGAACTAATAATTCTCTTGCTAATAAATCAATAATTTTTCTATCAACATGAATGGTTCTTAGATATTTTGCTTTCCTCCTAGGTGTCTTGATACAAAAGTTTTTGATGATCTTGTTCAATTTAGGTATATCCCTAATAGCTTGTATTAGGGGTACCTCAATATTGATCTTTTACAACTCCTGGACTGAGTTTGATTCTAGTTTAATATCAATCAATATTAATCTTTCATGAAAAGGAACCATTGGTGTAGTATTCTTTTCTTTGTCTGCTTTAGGGCCCATTTTGATTTTAGCTTCTCTAGTGTTTAATTGAAATGATTTTGTTTTTTGTTTTTCATTAGGTATCTCAAAAATGAGAACTAGAGGTTTTTGTATAGTTTTCTCTGATCTTAAATGTATGTATGAATAATCAATAGCTCTAACATTCATTGTCTCTTCCTGTTCATTAACATAAATAGGTGTTGGTTGTTTATTTTTTGGATTTTATATTAGTTGTGTAGGCATAGAGGGTTGATTGATTTGTCCTTATTATTGAATAATTGGGGTTGGCATTATAGTTTTTTGTTAAAGTGGTCTTCTTGGTTGGTTGAATTGTTGTTGTGGGTTCCACTATGGATCCCATTATTGATTTTATTGTGGCATCCATTGATGCTATGGTGCCCATTATTGTTGTGGTTGTGGTTGTGGCACCATCCATGGGGGTGTTGCCATCCAATCTTGTCCTGCCCATGGATTTTAGATTGATGTAATTTGGGTTTGATTCCAAAAAGGTGAAGGAACTAAAACATTCCATGGTTCCATCCATGGATTAATTGGGTTTCTTGCATTAAAATGTCCTTAAACCTAGTTTTGTGGGGCAAAGTTTTGTCTCTAGATATAATTTACTTCTTCAATGGACTAGACTTGTATTTTCATTTGATTTTTTAAAATAGGAAAAAGGGTGCAATGTTTGGTATCATGATCTGTTGCATCACAGATCCCACATAATGAAACATTGGTTTTATCTATGGGGTTGTCTTTAAGGGCATGTTTTTGTCTACACTTAAGACAGTAGATTGCTAAGGGTTGTATTGCATTTACCTTAGCTTTAAAGCCATCCAAATTATTGTTTATTCTAACTAGAATATCCATCTTTAGATTGGAAAATTCTTCCATTAGTTTACCCACTTCATTAGATTTCCCAAACCTTTCTCTCCTAATTCTGGGTTTTGTTCGAGAGTAGTTGGTACAAAGCTCAAAATTTTGATTAAAAGCTAATTTATTTATATCTCCACCTCCCATCAAATTTAAATCATCTCTAGTATCTTCATCCAACCCTTTTAAGAAAACCAATTTTTGAACATCTTCAGTGAGTGGATAATTGCTTCTTTTATGAGTGAACATGAATCTATCCAAATAATCCTCTAAAGATTCATCCTCATTCTATTTAATTTTGAATAAATCTTCTTTTCTTTCTCACACTCGGTAGTAATCTTGATACTTATTTAAGAATTATATCTCCATGTCATCCCATGTTCTAATAGTATCGCTATGTAAACCCATGAACCATCTCCTAGCTACATCTTTAAGTGTAGAGGGAAATAGTTTTAATTTTTGGCTAACTATTATGTAATCATAGGTTTGACATAGCACTTTAAACTCAAATAGGAATTGATCAAGATGTTTTTTACATCTTCCCTAGATATTTGGTAGATTAGCTAGTGAAATATTTTTCATGGGGGTTTGATCATTAGGATCTACAACAATAGGAAAGGAAAAAGTCCTTCCTAATTGTGTAAGTTGTTGATCTCATATATTTTATTGGAGAGCTATATTTTCTTCTTCTGTTAATGTTTCAAAGTTGGGATGATCTTCCCATTGAATATTTTTGGTATCAGTTATGGGTTTTTTAAAGTTCTCAAAATTTTATTTAGCTATATATTTTTGAAATGCTTCTTCTAAGTCCTTGGAAATTTCTAAATAATGTCTTCCTACAAGATATTGATCCTTAGGAATTTGTCCTATGGGGCTTGCTTGTGGCAATGGCCTAGTTTCTATCCAAGTTTTTGAAGATTCTTGCAGATAGGTTTCACTCGTAACTTTTGGTTCACTACTTAGAGATGTTGAAGGAGTTTCAACTTGTGTTTTTGGTGGGAATTTTGAGAAGAATCATTCTTTAGAGTCTCTAGGACAGTAGATCAATTTATTGAATTTTTATCATTTTTACAATTTTTTTTGTTTTTCACTCTAGACCAATAATTATTACCTTACTTACACCTTGTCCCTAGAAATGACACCAAAAATGATGAGTGTCATTCAAATCCTCATTTAATTGATGTTTTATCAACTAGGGCTAGTGTTCAAAGTTGTTTGTAGTAAGGTGTAGGATGGTATATCTAGAAGTGTACTTGTGGGGGTGTTTGACGGTCCTATTCTAACTTTGACTAATGAAAGAAATATGTCCTAAACTACTTGATTAACTCTTTTGCTGAAAAGGAAAAGATGTAACTATTTAATCAAATGAATCCACTCTTTTGCTTGAAATTAAAATCACACTCATATTTATGCTTGCATGGAAATCGAGATGTTTAACTTGAAAATAAAATTTGCTTCACATGTTTTCTATAAAATAAAACACACTTTGCCTAGAAAGGAAATAACTTTGTAATAAGGAAATGCCTTTTGAACTGTGAATTTTTTTTGATGTTTTATGAATGAATGAAAACATTAGAAAGATTCTAATTAGTTATAACAAAGAGTTAATATAACATAAAATAAGTACCGTACACAATTTTTGGTTCCAAGGAGAGTGGGCCCTTGCTTCTCTCAGACTCAAGAACAAAGATTAATCAATGATGGAAACTAAAGTGATAATTCATAAAACTAAAATGATTACAATCTATCTAAAACCTATAATATGCTTATACATATCTTTCATCTACTATTCCCCCATTTAATAACAAAAGTCTTACATTTTATACTAATATAATCAACTCAAAATAGGATGCAAAGAGATAGGATTCCTTGGTCAATCCACTCATCCAAAAATAAGAGATTGGATTTTCAAGAGATCCAATTAGTTTAATGAAATATATATAATAGTCATAAGATCCAAACATACACAACTTTATCAAAATCAAATCCTAAAAAATAGTAGGTGATTATTTTCCTCATTTGACTCTAGCTGGAATGATTCTCTCTCATCTTATTTGGCCACTAGCTTCACCATTTGTAGATTTGTTTTTATATAATCCATAGAATTGACCCTATAGAGTCAATAGGAATGAGCATATGGAGTCTATAGAAACAAGTATGTGGATTTTGTATAAACAAGCCTGTGGAGTCCATAGAAACAAACCTATGGAGTTCATAGAAATAAGTTGTCTATGTGAGTTTCTAGTTTTGCTAGATGGAGATCAAAATTGAACTTTCACTATACATCACTTGTGTCTTCTTCCTGAGCATTATTCATAAAAAAATCACTAAAACATGTTATGTATTAGACATTAATGACAAAGTAAAGGTTTAGTCTTTGGTTTAATATAAATAAGACAAATATCTACTTTCCATGTAATATTTATCTAACAATATATGATTTACATAAGATAATATCCTTAGATAGATGAATTGAGGGAAATAACATGTCAATAATGATCTATATTCTGAGCTCATCAGAATACCTTTTCTAATACCAATCTATTAGCCAAAATTCTCATGGGTCATGTTTTAGATTGGTACAACCAACTTAAAACTCATTCTATTACTAGTTTGGAAGATTTAGTAAATGTTCTAATCTAGGAATTCTAAATGAGTGATCTTCCTGAGAATACCTTGGCCCATTTTATCAATTATAAGCAACTTGAAAATGAAATTTCTAAATTTTTTATTAAAAGGTGGAAAACATTGTCCAATAAATGTGAACATAACATGGCTGATGATAACCTTTTCCATCTCTTTACCTATGCTCTTTTTCCCAAGTTGAAATATTGAGTCAGCATTCTCTCTCCATGTACCTTGGAGGAGGCCATTGACCAAGAAAAATGTCAAGATTTCCTTATGAATCAATTCAATCCACCCCAACCTTCTGTGGGTCCTTACATCTTACTCAAGAACAAAAATCATAATGCTACCAATGATGGTGTCACAAACTCTTATGACACCATTCACACTATTCAAGCTATTATTCCTAACCAATCTATAGAACTAGCTTCTCCTCAATAATTCACCAATCCTCATTTATCTTCAGCTTATAACATCAATGTTCACAAACCTTTATCCTCAACTAAATTACTAAAATGTTTACCTAGGCCTCTACCACAAGAACTTGATCCCACTCATCCTATGAAATATTGTTATGATCTTAATATGTTTTATTATTTTCACACTAGCTAGAATCATTCTTATGAGACATGTAGGTAGCTTCATAATTTGGTTATGGATTTTATTCTTGGTCCTAATTTTGATCATGATTTTATCATTCAAAAATTCTAACAAGACTATGACATTGTTTTTAAAGCTCATGAAACACATACTAAATCTCAGGATTTGAATAAATCTAATGACCATGTGTCCATCTGTAAAGACCCTCTTCTAAACCACCAAGATAACTAAGACAATCCCACCCCTTCCACAAATAATGTATAAATTCTTGTTGACCCAAATCCTAAATAGAATGTGGTTAATATGACTAATATGTGAAGAGTGGTTGCTTTCATTTATCCTCAACCTATCTATAGCCCTCCATTATCTCAAACATTTCATGTTATCCAAGACTCTTCTCTAACTCACTTTAATGAGTTATGGCAAGAAGACCTTATACTTGGATAACACTTCCCACTCTATTTCTACCATGCCTCCATCTGCTTTACCTAACACTAATGATAATCAATCCTCTATTAACACTTCTTCTAAAAATTCTCAAAATAAACCTACACCAACTAATTTAGCTTCTCAACATAGTTTACAACCTCTTTCTAAACCTTATCCCTCTTATTAACATAAATTCCAATGCACTTTGGCTCCTCCTTCCAAGGACCTCCTTCAACACTATGACATATTTCTAAAAACCTTCTTATGGGTTATGATGAGTGGGATTCCATCATTAAATTCACTAATATCCTATCCTTAATTCCATTTATTGTTATTTTAAGGACCTCTCTATATCATCAAAATAATCTCATACAACTTTTATTTGAAATTAACATCCCTCATCCTCCCCTAGCAGGATGTGAAACAACCTTATCTAGATCTAAAGATATCATATTACAACAATGTGAAGAGATGTACATCCATGTTGATGAAACAATGGACACTTATCTTTCCCCAAAGTTTCCCATCACTTCTATGATTATCAAAGTGATTCTACTTCATGTAGATGATCCTCCTCTATTGATTAGTGTCCAAAGTGGTGATATCCATGTCAAAGCATGCCTTGATTTATGAGGGTTTTGACACCTATGTTGCCTCTCAATTTTATAAAAACCCTTAGATATTATGAATGTAATCTCAAATCCATATGCAACACATTTTAAGGATATTATTAAAGGCAAATTCCTCCTTTAGGTTTTGTGTGACTTCCCATTACTATCCCACCTATCACCATTTGTGTGAAGGTGATGATATTTAACTTTCTTATATCTTATAACATTCTACTTAGAATGTTGTGAACTCATCAAATGAGAGTAGTTGCTTCTTTCACCTACCAATGCATTAAATTGCCTCACAATGGATCTATCTATAAGATTCAAGGTGACACTAACCCTTGGAATTTTGAACAATTTTAAGACTATGATGCCTTCAATATTCCTACTCTTAAACCTTTTCCTAGTATTCAATTCCATGAGTCTCAATGATTCAAATTTCCTATCAATTCTACTTGAGGTTACAATGGTCATCCTAAACTCATTAAGAATATTCCCCCTAACCTCTTAGATTTTGATGATGATGAACTTGATGAGATCAAATTAAAGATTAAAACTTTTGATCTCTCACCTCATCTCATCTCTCATCTTCCTACTTATTTATAGCCTCATTCTCACAAACCACCTTTTGATGACATCCTCATTATCTTAACTAAGACTCAGAATTCCATTCATCATACCTCATTAGATAGTAATATCATCCCCACCTACATCATTAGTCTTCATACACTTGACTATGATGATGGTTATACCTTAAAGGATTCACTCTTAGGTGTTCTTATTCAAGTCCATGATGTAAATATTATATGTTATCATTCCTATTTGATTTAGTATTTTTTTGCATCTTCCCATATTTAATCATATATTATTCCTAATTTTATCTTTTTCCTCTTTATCATATGGTATAGATGGTGTAGCCACATCCAATTTATGAAAAACCATGTAGGATTATGTTTATAGATAGTGTTATGATTAGACCCTATCATTTTGCTAGGTACTAGGACCCCTATAGCCTATTTATCCCCAAGATGCATGCAACCCTCATTTGGCCTTATATATACCCCAACCCTACCTAAATAGATACCACTTTAGATCCCAATCATACTCCCACTTTAGTTGAGTCTATCCCTAGTTCTTATCCCATCACTTCTTCTATAGAGCCTAGTCTAGTCCCTTAACTAAGACCACCTTGCCTTGGTGATGGTTTGATTCTTTTACCATAGATGGATCCATTACCAATTAAATGGGATAATAAGACTTCCAAAACTCCTTCTACTTCTATTACACCTCTTCTTATGATTACCTCTACTAAGATTACTCACAAACATATCAATTACTTCCATGACACAAATAGTAATTCATCCATGCATTGTCTCAATCTATGACAATATATTGATACTATGTGTCATTTTATCCCTCAATCCTCAAATAAGGCCATACCTCCCCAAAATGTACTTCTTGATTATATTCCTAAGTATAAAGAGGTGGATTGTCTATTGGCCACATTTGGCCTACATAGAAATCTTGCCTGAAAATGGTTTGAGCAGGTGGACCAAGTTCTCTATGGAATGAGCGGTCTAAAGGTCACCCACAATTTACAGATCTTTTGAATCACTTTAAGCTTACTTAAAGTGTATTTTATCATTTTCTAAGGGAAATGTCTATAGATCAAGGTAAAGGGTCTGAGAAGATTCTTATGGTGATAAAATTCATTCTAATTCATGGAACAAGTTTGCATAGGCTTCAATTTTTCATAGTTCATTAGAGCCTTCAAATATCTAGAAATAGTTCAAACACAAGTCTAAGAGAGCCTACAGGATAAAAATCTAAGTAAAAAACCTTTGTTTTGGCTAAGTCCTTACTTGGCATTTTTGTTTTGGTATTTTATTTGGCTAAGATCAATTCTTGTAGACCTTTTTATTTAGATAAGTGTTAATATTTTAGGCTAAGTGCTAATATTTCCCTCAAGCAAATTATTTTAGGTTATTTGGCTAAGTGTTAGGAATTCTTTCAAACATTTTATCCAAAACAAAGATCTCAAAGTGCAAATTATTCTAGACATTTTGTCCACAACAAATGTCTTGAAAGCAAAGGTTCCATGGTAAAAATCCTAAAGACCTAAATATTTCAAGAAATGTGTTTGAGATAATTTCCTTAAGGACATATTTCTTTTAGACAAAATGTCTATAGTAATGGTTGTAATGAAGACAAAAGACCAATGCAAAAGATCTGATAGAATGGTTTATCTTTGAGAAATTATTCTATTTGAGTGATATTAGTGAAAGTGTCAAAGTTTAAGATTAGTAGTCACCCATTAGGGTCCAAATATTGATGGTTATATAGACATCATTAAAATTTTCATGGACATCAATTGATGGGTGTGCAAACGTCAATTTTAAGTCATGAAAAATGACCATTGGTTTTCAAATATCTTAGTGATGTTTATTTGGACATCAAATACGTTTGCACATATATCAAATATAGGCATGTAGACATAAAATTTTAAGCCCCATGGAATATTTGGATTCAAAAATTAGGATCAATGATTTGTGTTTGATCATATAGAATATACAATGGCAAGCAGTGACTGGTAGGTTAATAGGCCCAAGTAGATCAATGGTTCATTTTGAATCATAGATTCGGATCTAATGGAATGTGATCAAGTCAAAGAGTTAGTGCATCTTGAGTGCAAGGGCAGGATTGAAAAGTGTCAATATTTCATTGAACTAGCAGAGGATCAATGACTAGCAGTCATCCAGGCAAATAGAGATCAGATGGTGTGAGAGAAAGTCACTAAGTCAATGGTCTTATTTTATTCCTCATGTCACTCAAGTGATAAGTGATGCTTCTACTTTGAAGGTTCAATCCAAAGGTAATATTTTTCCTTTCAATATTTTAGATCATACGAAAAATTCTAATGTCATATGTCTATGTATGATACTTTATCCATTCTAGGATAGAGAGAGATTCTTTAGCAAGAATTATCCAAGCCTTCTCATATGAATGAGATAAATAAAAAAGTGAACACTATTTTTATAGATAGTAGTCATCCTAGTCCTAATCAAGTTCCTAATCAAAGTCAAGTTCATAATATTTCTCATCCTCCCAAAGCTATCAAAATCCCTCCATTCTACTTATCATTCATCATAGAAGACTATTTAATGCATAGTTTTATGATATATTCAGGTGTTTTGACATTAGTTATGCATAAAGCCATAATAGATAAGCTTGGGCTTAAATATATACCTAATGAAAAAGGTGTTCTCCAATTATATGGTTCCCCCACTAAAATGATAGGGATAGTGAAAAATCTTAAGATCACGTTAACAACTTTCCAAAATTATGTCATCACTCAAGATGTAATGGTTATAGACCTACCCCTATATTTCTCCATATGCTTCTCTAGGGACTTTACTATAAATATTGGGGGCTATTTTTCTCTTAATGGTCATACATGGTTTTTAGGACTAGATATCGGACTAAAGTCACTATTAGGTTTGAACCTATCTCTAAGTTCCATCTAGAGCTTTATATGCCTAACCTTGCAAATGTTAACTACACCATATTTGAGGAGGATAAAAATGTTAGTGAAAAAGAGCCTCATAATAATATTGAAGGATTTTAATAATTATATCTAGATGAATGGGAAGTTGACAACCATAGATTTGATCCTTTTAGCAATATTGAAGAAGTAAAATTAGGGGTGTATTGTATGCATGAGGAGGGTGCTACTATACCTTGATTAACTAACACCACTAAAGAATAAGATGGTTTATGGACCTTATTATTTGATGGATCAAGGTCAAAAAATGGTATTAGATTTGGGGTCATATTGGTTTTACCCTTAGGTTAAAAGTATTATTCAGCTACAAGATTCTAATTCAGTTGCACTTCAAACACAACTGAATATGAAGCTTTTTACATAGTTTGCAAGAGGCAAGGTGTCATGTCCCCTTTTCAGTTGACATCTTTAGACTTGATGATTAGCCTATTATGCGACCCTCGTAGGCTGATAGGATGGATAGAGGGTCATAATGGAGCTTGGCTTGGCTTCGATTAGCAGAGTTTCTATAGTTGGTTTTCATTTGGGCTCTTTTAGACATGTTTGCCTAAGCTCCTATTATTTAGGGACTTCTCACATGCAGCAGAGCACCCTTATTTTTGTATGGTCATGTGCAGAATTACTCCCTGTATCACCAGCTTCAGTCAGTTTGAGGATCGGACATGTATTAAGGGAGATATTAATATTTGATTGATTTAATTAAATATTAATTATTTGGTCTAATTTTAATTAAGAAACCCTAATTCTAATTTAAGAAACCCTAATTAGGGTAAGCATACCTTTTTGAGGGTTTAAGGGTTTCTCATGGGAGAGAGTTGAAATTATTATGAGATTATGATTATTGATTTTTGCTAAGAATTCTTATAAGAAGACTGAGCCAAGGGTTCTAGGATTCCATTTGCATTGGAGAATGTCCACTCTTCAGTGTGTATGATTTAGAGGCTATGAGATATCAGCTGATTTATTGCCAGGTTGAGAGATAACTTCACATAGAAGTTATCACAGGTATTTATAGGGATTTATTTAATTAGGTTTTGATTTAGATATTACACAGATAGAGATCTTTCGTATTAGAGCATTCAGGTTGTGCTATATTGTATTGGCGGATGTACAAAGTTCGTACAGATCTGTGCAAATCCGTACACATCAATAAAAAGTGTAGAGACTGACATCAGTAGGTAGAGACTTATAGTGGCTAACATCGGCTAACCCCCATACTGACATCAATGGATTTATGACACTAAGAAACTGACGGTGGTAGTATAACCAACGTCAGCGACTGTGTTTTTGACACAGTAGGCCGAGACAAACCAGATCTAATTTTTTATTCCCAATTTGTGGAATACTCAGGTTTCTAAGACCGTATTTTAATATTCTTTTATATTCATGATAGAGGACATTTATTGCAATCATCTGGACAAATAATAAGATCATTGATTTTCCAGTTAAGAGATTATACTGTGGTTTATTTATTTATTTGAATTTATCTTCAAAATCATATCTTTATTCATGCAAAATATCAAAAAGGGTAAAATATAGAAAAACAATTCAATAATATTTAGTTTTAGATTTCAAGGGAAATAGGGGATATTACAGTGGTATCAGATCTTTTGTATTTCTATAGTCCCTATTGGTTGGGGATATTACAGTGGTATCAGAGCTAAATCCTGCCATCCTGAGGGTTTATAGATCTTATGCAGCCACAAGAGTTGGGACCACACAAGTATAAAACACATAGTAAAGCCTTACTTGAAGGTACCCAGGTGTTAGAATAGTAGCCAATCACCATGAGTGATAGGTGTGAGGGTAGCCCACCTAGGGGCCACTGACATAATGATGAACAAGATACCAGAGAACTCTTTCGTGAGATGACACAAGCACTACAGGCACTTACTACTATGGTAGGGAGGATGAACCCACATGTTAGATAGAATGGGGAACAAGGAGATAACAGGAGTGCTATTGTTAATTAGATACCATAGTTGACCCATTCTAGGACCATTGATAGACCTACACGGCCTATGTTTGTTCAGGACGAACCAGAGGCTCCAACAGAGGAGGAGGCAGGAGATTCCCTATTTATAGATGTTCTCATGGCTGCAAATGATGAGTGGGACTTATTAGCTCCTCAAGTTTGGGAGAGGATGTCCTTTGATCATTTTTTTAATTAGAGGAGAGAGCACTACAGATTGGTTAGACAGGATAGGAGGCCTAGAGGTCAACTCACTGAGCTAAAGAAGCCTACTGGCAAGCTTTCTTTGACTACTTTTGATGGCAGTAGCAAGATGATAATGCAAGCTTGGGTTCATAATATTGACACATTCTTGGCATTAAGGCCAATGACAGAGATAGAGGCCATCAAATACGCCACTTTGCACTTGGATGGAGTAGCACATGATTGGTGGTACCATGGTATGGTAACACTTCAACATAACTAGGTGACAGAGTACCAGGACTTCATGGATAGGTTGGTTGAGAGGTTTGATAGGAAAGATCCCAAGGTTTAATTTTGAGATCTATCACAGTTAAAGCAAATAAGCAACTTGGAGTCTTTCATTGGGGAGTTTCAGTGGTTGGCAGTCATGGTGCCAAATATTTCAAAGCATAGATTGGTAGTTCTCTTCATGGAGGGCCTATCCAAACATTGAGAGGTTGGATCAAAGCCTTTAATCCTCCTACATTATAGGAATCTATGAAGAAGGTGTGAAGTATGGAGATGGCAGCCCCATCCAATAAATTTAACTCCAGAGGTACTTCTTCATCTAGGGACCATAAGTGCTCTGATGAAGATAGAGAGGGATTAGATTTCAACAAAGATAAATCAGGTGTTAAGAATGATTCAAAGGCCAACCCAGCAGCACCACCTTTGGATTGAGAGGCTCTTAATGATCTACATAGGAAAAATCTTTACTTCTACTGCAAAGGTCCATATGATGCTAATCACGATTGTCCTTTGAGGCCTAAGGGCAAGGCAAATCGTGTGATGTGTACGTATTATGAGGATTCAGAATCAGAAGATTCCAAATAGCAGGATAGTTTTGAGGAGGTTGAGGCTTCAGAGCCTAAGTTAGAGGCAAAGTTAGAGCTTCACATATAGGAGGCATGCCTATCTAGCATTCAGTCAGGTGATTCATTCAGACTCTGTGGAGTTTTGGTAGGACAGAGGGTCATCACCCTTCTTGACACGGGAGCCACACATAATTTTATAGATGTTATATTTGTGGATAGGTGTGGACTCACTACTGAGGATTTTGAGGGCATTATAATTAAGGTAGCCGATGGTCACACTCTTAGGTGTGAGCGTATGATTAGAGACCTCCCATTGCACTTGAACAACTATGAGTTCAAGGCTGATTATTATGTGGTGAACATGGGGGATATATACTTAGTCTTGGGCATGAAGTGGCTTCATTAATTTGAGGAAGTTAATCTTCGTCTCAAGGACATGGAGGTTCATTTTGATGTTGATGGGAAGACACATATTCTTAAGGCAATACAGGGTAGTAGCTTCAAACATATGTTTTTTCATCAGATGGAGAGGTTCATATGGCATGACATGATAGAGTGCGCTACCGAGTGCACATTGGCACCAACATAGGAGAGACATGTGGATGAGCTTTGTCTTGAGGTGAATTCAGTTCAAGAGATAGCACATGTGATAGGGACTCAGCTTTCTTTTATAGATGGGTCACATGTTAATGATGATATGAGTATGTCTAGCATTCACACTCTGGATTTAGATATTGTAGTTGGTACAAGAGACAAAGGCATGAATTCAGTTGGTATTGCTCAAATTATTTAGGTGAGGAGTTTACTTGAGTTTCTAGTTGATTTTTTTTTATGGATTAGATGTTGGGATCCTCATCTTGGTACTTGGGATGATGTGACACCATTAGATGAGAGTTGTGATAGACATGGCATGGAGTTTGCATTGATTGACAGGAGAGTAGATCATGACTACATTTGGGATCCAGGTGGATTGATTGGTTTATCATTCGGTGATTGGTTGAGGGCAAGCAATTTTAGGAGGGGCATATTTTCATGTCCCCTTTTTAGTTGACATCTTCAGACTTGATGATTAGCCTATTATGCGACCTGCGTAGGCTGATAGGATGGATAGAGGGTCATAATTGAGCTTGGCTTGTCTTCGATTAGCAAAATTTCTATAGTTGGTTTTCATTTGGGCTCTTTTAGACACATTTGCCTAAGCTCCTATTATTTAGGGACTTTTGACATGTAACGGAGCACCCTTATTTTGGTATGGTCATGTTCAGAATTACTCCCTAATTCACCAGCTTCAGTCGATTTGAGGATCAGACATGTATTAAGGGAGATATTAATATTTGATTGATTTAATTAAATATTAATTATTTGGTCTAATTTTAATTAAGAAACCCTAATTCTAATTTAAGAAACCCTAATTAGGGCAAGCATACCTTGTTGAGGGTATAAGGGTTTCTCATGGGAGAGAGTTGGAATTATTATGAGATTATGATTATTGATTTTTGCTAAGAATTCTTCTAAGAAGACTGAGCCAAGGGTTTTAGGATTCCATTTGCATTGGAAAACGTCCACTCTTTAGTGTGTGCAATTTAGAGGCTGTGAGATATCAACTGATTTATTGCTAGGTTGAGAGATAACTTCACATAGAAGTTATCACAGGTATTTATAGGGATTTATTTAATTAGGTTTTGATTCAGATATTGCACAAATAGAGATCTTTTATATCAGAGCCATATATCTTGAGATCAGGTGTTTAGCATATAGGTTGTGCTATATTGTATTGGTGGCTGTACAAAGTTCATACAGATCCATGCAAATCCATATGCATCAGTGGAAAGTGTAGAGACTGACATCGGCAGGCAGAGACCGACAACGGCCGACATCGGCTGACCCCCATACCGACGTCAATGGATTTATGGCACCAGGAAACTGATGGTGGTAGTATAACCGATGTCAGTGACTATGTTTTTGACACAACAGGCTGAGACAGACCAGATCTAGGTTTTTATTCCCAGTTTGTAGAATACTCAAGTTTTTAAGACCGTATTTTAATATTCTTTTATATTCATGATAGAGGACATCTATTATAATCATCTAGATGAATAATAAGATCATTGATTTGCCAGTTAAGAAATTATACTATGGTTTATTTATCTATTTGAATTTATCTTCAAAATCATATATTTATTCATGAAAAATATCAAAAAGGGTAAAATATATAAAAGCAATTCAATAATATTCAGTTTCAAATTTCAAGGGAAACAGGGGATATTACAGTGGTATTAGAGCTTTTGTCTTTCTATAGTCCCTATTGGTTGGGGATATTACACAAGGAGAAGAGGTGTCAAAATTCTTCAATTCAAAGGAAACAATGAATTTATTGTGAAATAAGTGAGATGCATAATTTTAAATCATATAATCATCATGTATAAGATCTCATAGAAGACATCTTGGCATTTAATATAT
This sequence comes from Torreya grandis, assembly GCA_037957365.1. Lineage (NCBI taxonomy): Eukaryota > Viridiplantae > Streptophyta > Pinopsida > Cupressales > Taxaceae > Torreya > Torreya grandis. Next base: position 882,046 of record JARHVA010003540.1, read on the forward strand.
AATCCATATAAGAGAGGTAAATCAATGTGCAGGTAGGCTCACAGTAATTGGATCTTAGTATGAGGTTGTAGATTGATTCAAAGGAAAATAGATCCAAAGAAACATCAAAGTAATATGAAGGCCAACTATACCTAATAATGAGGTAAGTTGGCAGGTGTTTGATAATGATGACCAAATTATATGTTTTTTGATGTAGGAGGTAGAATTCTACCATAAGAATCAAAATAATTTATAACACCAGCATGATTATCAAATAGTACAGGTGACATATAAAAATATTAATAAAGGGCTTGTGACATTGTAAAGTATCTTCAATGAAGATTACCAAGTGAGAAAAGGCAAGGCATGTATCTCAATCAAAGAGGAACATTATGAAAGGATAGAGATCTTTAAGGGAAAATTATTGAAGTTAGGAAATATTAATAAAATAGAAGAGAGAGATACATTTGTTGCTTTATGACAAGATTTATATAATGTATTTATGTGTGAATATAATTATTTTAAGGGATTTGACCCAAACTTGCACAACACACCATTGAACTAGAGAGCAATGCAAGACTAGTTAGGTAGAAGTAAAGTCCTATCAATCCAAAAGTGGAAGAATTAATGAGAAGAGAGATATTTAATATGATTAAATAAAATATAATATTCCCTATAAAACATTACTCATGGGTGGAAAACATTGTACCAGTAAGGAAGAAGAATGGGGAAATAAGTTTATGTGTAATTTTTGAGGACCTCAATAAGGTGTTCTAAAAGAACATTACCCACTGCCCTCAATGGATCAAATTTCTTAAAAGGTGGTAGGTTATTAGAGATTATCATTGATTGAAAGATACTCTAGCTATAATCAAATCATGTTCAAGGTATAAGATATGAATAATACTACCTTGACCATAGAGTGGGGTACTTATGCATATATGAAAAGGCCCTTCAGATTGGTTGGAGCAACTTGATAGAGGGAAATGGATGTTTCCTTTGAAGGTTTGATCAATGCAACGGTAATCATCTAACTAAATGACATCACTATTATCTCAAAGAAAATATCTAATCACATTTCTCACTTTAGGTTAGTATTTGAAATATGTAGAGAGTTTGGTGTGTCATTGAATCCTAAAAAATGCATATTTGGTATTCATGAGGGTAGATTATTAGGCCATATAGTTCCAATTATGGTGTTTCCATAGACCCTAAAATATTTGAGTCCATATTATCTATACCATTTAATAAGTACATGAAGGGTCTACAGATTCTTTTAGGGAAGATTAATTTTATAAGAAGATTTATTCCAAGCTTTGTAGAGATGGTCAAGCCTCTTACTCACAGGTTAAGAAAGTGTAAAGAGTTTACATGGATCAAATAATGTAAGAGAAGTCTTGAGGCCATCAAGGAGGCCATATCTCATGCCCTTACACTTCTTAATCCTAATTTTAAGAAGGAATTCTACTTGTATGCTTTCCCTACATTAGATGCAATCTCTGCCATGTTGATGTAGCAATATGAGTAAGGTTTAGAGTAGCCTATTACTTTCTTCAGTCAAGCCTTAGAGGGGTATGATTAGAGGTATAGATTTATATATAAGCATGTTCTTATAGTAGTGAGTGGTTTGAGGAAATTTAGGCACATAGTTTCCATTAGTAAGATCATACTCATGGTGGTACACCCAAGTATTAAATATTTTATACTCAATAGAGACTTCAATGAGAAAAGAGTTGGATGGGTGACAAAATGCATAGAGTAGGACATTGAGGTAAAATTTAAAAATCTTGTGAGGGGAAGAGGGTTATGTGATCACCTTTTAGCAAAAGTAAATCAAGATAAAGATCAAGTGTTGGTAATCCATAATAGCTAATGGGTAGCTATAGAAAACACACCTTTTAGTTAGATACATGACATAACTAGATTTGTTGAGCCAGGCCAACATATTATGGGGATAAATAGACAAAAAAGAAGGAACTTTAGGTTGAAAAGTATACCTTATGTCCTAATAGATGGATTTATATTCAAGAGATAGATAGGAGGCATATTTTTGAGGTGTGTGGAATAAGGCCAAATAGATAAGCTACTTGAGTAATTCCATGATGGTCTAGTTGGTAGGCATTTTGTTTCCAAAACCATAGCCTTCAAAATCATTAGAGATAGGTAATTTTATCCCATAATGTTTATATATTCTCACTCTTAGGTAAGGAAATTCCCAAAATGTGTAATGTTTTATGGAAATTAGAAGTTATCCACCCTTCCATTGCAACCGATATAAGTAGAGTAGTCCTTTATGTAATAGGGCTTAGATTTTATAGGAATTATACACCCCCCTTTATGTAAAGGTAATAAATGGATCATTATATCTAAAAACTACTTTAAAATGTGGGTTAAATTAGTTTCCCTTAAAGAGGCTAATGAAGATTCTATTTTAGACTTCTATGATAGCCTTGTGACCAGGTTCAGTATGCCTTCTACAATCATTTTTGACAGTGCATTGGCCTTTAGTAGTAGCAAGGTATGTGAGAGGGATATTTCACATGGAATTTATCTCAAGGTATCCTCTAACTATTACCCATAGGGTAATAGACTAGCAGAGTCCACCAATAATAACTTAATAAGGACTATCAAAATAACTATGGAAGATAGTCAGAGGGAGTTTACTACTAGACTAAGAACTACCCTATGGTTGAATATAGTGATACCTAAGATAGATAATAGACACTCTTCATACCTCCTTGTCCATGGTAGGGAAGCCAAACTTCCCATATCTCTTGAGATTCCTACATTAGATCTTGCACATCAACTTGAGCTTATAAAGGATGATGCTATGCAGGTTAGGTTAAATGAGCTAAGATAGTTGGAGGAGATAAGGGACATGGAGATGAACATCATGTGGTCTAATTATAACTATGTAAAAGGGTTATTTAACAAGTGATGTCCCTTAAAGACATTTTAGAAAGGTGATATAATCCTCAAATGGGATGAGGACTGTGAAAAACCCTAAAATCACTCAAAGTTTGATAGTCTTTAGAGTGGGCCTTTTGTTATCACAAGTTACAATAAGAGAAATTCTTTTGAGATTACTAGATTAAATGGAGAGAGCCTTCCCATCCCTATCAATAGGAGGTATCTCAAGTTCTATTATTATTATATCATGATCTTTGTACATAGGTAGATAGGTCTATCATTTTTCCAAGTGCCCTTGCACATTGTTTAATTTGTTATTTTTTTTGCTATTTTAGATAGTTGTTCATATTTTTATTATTTATGTGTGTCTCATTGATTCAACATATTTCAAGGAGATAGGCATATTATTTTTTTAAATAATGATTCATTTGTATAAACCATAATGAATGATCTTGATCAACTTTTAGGTTTCATGACCAACAGGCTGGTCAAGCTAGCTAAGTCACCAAAAATGTTGGCCACATTTGGCCCACATAAAAATCTTGCTTAGAAATGGTTTGAGTAGGTGGACAAAGTTCTAGATGGAATGAGTGGTCCAAAGGTCACCCATAGATTGTAAAACTTTTGAAACACCTTAAGCTTTCTTAAAGTGTATTTTGTCAATTTTTTAGGGGTAGGTCTAAAGAGTGAGGTAAAGGGTCCAAACAGGTTCTCAATGTGATTAAAGTAGTTCTAAGTCATGGAAAAGGTTTTCACAAGCTTTAAGTTTTCATAGTTCATTTGAGCCTTTAGATATCTAGCAATAGTTCAAGCACAAGTCTAGGAGAGCCTATAGGACAAAAAGCTAAGTATAAAACCTTTGTTTTGGCTAAGTTCTTACTTATCTTTTCTATTTTGAGATTTTATTTAGCTAAGATCAATTCTTGTAGACCTTTTTATTTAGACAATTTTTAATATTTTGGGCTAAGTGCTAATATTTCCTTTGGGAATTTTTTTAAGGTTATTTGGATAAGTGTTGGGAACTATTTCAAACATTTTTTCCAAAACAAAGATCCTAAAGTGACAATTCTTTTGGAAATTTTGTCTGCAACAAATGTCCCAAAATCAAAGGTTCCATTGTAAAAATCTTGAAGACCCAAATCTTTCAAGAAAATTATCTGAGATAATTTCCTCAATGACATATTTCTTTCAAAAAACTATCCATAGCAATGGTTTAGATGAAGATAAAAGATTGATGTAAAAGCTTCAACAAAATGGTTTATCTTGGATAAATTGTTCTATTAGAGTGACATTCATGCAAGTGTCAATGTTTAAGCTCAGTAGTCATTCATTGGGGTCCAAATATTGATGGTCATGTAGACATCATTGACATTCTTGTGGATGTCAATTTATGGGTGCGGGGTCCAAATATTGATGGTCATGTAGACATCATTGACATTCTTGTGGATGTCAATTGATGGGTGCATAGACATTAATTTTAAGTCATGGAAAATGACTGTTGGTTTTAAAATATCTCATTGATGGTCACATGAACATCAAATACATTCACATAGATTTAAAATATAGGCACATAGATGTCAATAAAAATCCCCATGGAATATCCATTTGGATTCAAAAATTAAGATCAATGATCAATGTTCAATCATACATAAGATCTAATGGCAAGTGGTGATTGATAGCTTAATGAGCCTAGGCAGATCAATGGCTCACATTCAATCATATATTAATATCTAATATAATAAAAACAAGCCAAAGACTTAGTGGATCTTGAGTCTAAGGGAGTGATTTACAAGTTTCAAGAGTGAATTTAATTAGTAGAGGATCGATGACCAGTGATCCTCCTAGCAAACAAAGATCAGATGATATGAGATAGAGTTAATAGGTTAATGAGATAAGTCAATTTTTGACATCTAGTGAGCAAAGGGGGAAATCCCAAGACTTTATATGGAGGTTTAAGGGGAAATTTTTCAACTAAGTCAAATACAAAATAATTGATCTTGAATAAGGGTTTGAGTCTAGCCAAAATGAACCAGCAAGATCAGACACCACTGTTAGAAAACTAAAGAGATAAAATAGGTATGTTTAGACCTAAAATAGTTTGATGTTGTATAGCCCTTAGATATTCATTAATATATTATCTATAGGAAAAATAATAAATAATATTGGTTTTCAATTTATAGTAGAGCTAAAATGGACCTATGCTTGAATATTTTAAAGTGGGGTACATAGATACAATTAATGGAGGAGCATCCCATCCTTGAGCATAGCCATAATATTTATAAAAATCCTCTAAAATTATACACAAGAATGGTCCTAAATAGGAATATTTTTTCCTTGTAATAAATGACTTTAATATATAATAGCTTGAGAATATTCATGCGGTAGCTGAGATTGTCCCTTATAACTTTTCATGATTTTCATATCCTCCATCAATCTAGAAAAGGATAGAGTGACATTAATACAAGAGCAGGCTCGAGGAGGATTATGGTGATGGTTTTTATGAATGAGATTGAGCTCATTAATTCCCTCCTCATAGATCCAATTTATCTCTCCCACCTTTTTTCTTCTTATATATACTAGCTTTGAGCTATTATTTTGGATCCCTCAGCTAGAGACAGTGAAGTTTTGTCAAAATCACTTTGTGACACTCTCCTAAAATAATATAAGAAAATTTTAAAATTCTAGTAGAATTAAAAGTGTGATTTATATAATTTTTATGTGTAAAGTGTATGTTCCTATTCATCATATGTATTTTATTCATGTACCTTACTTTAATTCTATTAGTTTCTTGTAGGTTATGTGAAGTATTAGCTAGTGACATTCCTTTTGAAGTGTCATAAGTCCATAGTGTCTTGTATAGACCTATCTATTTCTAACCTTAAATTTATGGGTCTCTTTTAAACCTTCATACAAAATACTCATGCTTTTAACCATATCATAGAATCTTACTAGTTCTTGTCTTTATTAAATTCATTAGTAACATAGAAGTGTCTAAGATGAAAGTAAATTATTGAACATTTAGTGCATCACCATATTTATTATATATTTCCATTCATGTGTTTCTCTCCTTTTTCATCCCAATATCATAGGTTTATTAGAAAGGACTATATTATTATATCTAAGCATCTAGCCTCATTAAAAATCTTAGAGGTCTGACCCAAGTTTAGGTAACCCACAACCTAGGGTCATTCCCATGTTGGATTAGATTTGAGAGTAGGACTTGAATATTTATACTTTCATCTAGGGTGAATTATACATCCATAACATTATATTTAGCACCAATGTGGTACCCATCACATTGATCATTTTCATATCTTTCAGCATCACCTTAATGATCATATTTTAACTATTCCCATACCTTTGACCATTCCTCCCATAGGTCATTCCCATAAGAAGGCTCACCCTTCTTCCCCCATGGTTCCACCTCATTTGGTTCCATCCCTTCCTATGTTCCCTTCTTCACCTCATATTCCTCCACCAATGGACCTTCCTCCACCTGTGAATCCTTCACATGTCAACCTTCCCTCACCTATAGATCCTTCTCCACCTATGATTCCCTCACCTGTGGAACTTTCCCCACCAATGATCCTTTTATATCAAAAAAATTCATCTCCCATGCATTATTCTGAGCATCAATTACCTAATATCCCTACGCAACATTATCCATCAAGTATTCCTACCTTTTTTTTTGAGGAGATTAGATGTGAAGTATTTTCACAATTTTCTCTAAAGATAGATGAGACATTAGCTACAATTCAACTCCAATTTCATATATATTTATCATATGTTTTAGATAATGTATGTGGGAAAATATATTATTAATTATAAACACATGCATGGTGTTCTTAAATTTTCATTTGGATTGGATGTGTGATCCAATCTTATCTTTATCTATTTATTATATCATTTGACATTGTGTCAAATTCCTATTTATCTTACATGGTGAGTTTAATTTCACACTTTATATATTTCTTATAATGTCATTTATGTTTGCCTATGGATGTCTTATTTATCATTTATTTTTCTTTCTTCTTTATTTTCTTTCTTACAAACTCTCTTATTTCCTTTTCATAAGTGTTTTCTTTCTTATCTCTCTATAAATGGATAATTATCATTATGACTTGGTTATACAAACCTAGTTCCTTTTAGTCATTCCTTCTATACCAAGTGATTAGTTAGAAAAAAATTAATCTTATTATAATCTCATTTTATAGGTTCACTTCATATCTCCTTTCTTCCCTTTATCCCTTTTTTCCAACTAAGCATATACATGGTTGAGACTTGAGATAACATGTCAGTTCATTGTTAAGCCTTAGTGTTAGAGTAAGTCATGTCTTTGGTCACTTAACTTCCTTTAGCCTAAGCCTACAACTTATTCATGTGTATCACTCTATCTCTCATGATATCAGTACTTATGATCACATACATGGTGTTCTTACATTTTCATTTGGATTGGATGTGTGCTCCAATCTTATCTTTATCTATTTGTTATATCATTTGAAATTGTGTCAAATTCTTATTTATCTTACATGGTGAGTTTAATTTCACACTTTATATATTTATTATAATGTCATTAATGTTTTCCTATGAATTTCTTCTTTATCATTACTTTCTCTTTATTCTTGAGTTTATTTATTACAAACTCTCTTATTTCTTTTCATAATTGTTTGCCTTCTTATCTCTATATAAATGGATAATTGTCATTGTGACTTGGTTATACAAAACTAGTTCCTTTTAGTCATTCCTTATATACCAAGTGATCAATTAGCAAAAAATTAATCTTATTATAACCTCCTTTTATGGGTCCACTTCAGATCTCCTTTAGTCCCTCAATCCTTTTTCACAAACTAAGCATATACATGGTTGAGACTTGAGATAACATGTTGGTTCATTATTGAGCCTAAGTGTTCTAATCAATCTTGTCTTTGGTCACTTAGCTTTCTTTAACCTAAGCCTATAGCTTATTCATGTATATCACTCTATCTCTCATGATTGGTCATTCTAATTTTTTATGGAGGATAAATCTTCAAAAGCCTTAAAAATATTCAAAAGCCAAATCATTTAAT
>JARHVA010003540.1:1620000-1657500 GCA_037957365.1 Torreya grandis
GTGTCGATGTAATTGCCTTGCCTATTGGAAAGTTATTTTGAAAAGGATGTATCATTGTAAGGATCTAAAAATTGAGTTTAGGATAAATATAGATAAATATTTAAAGTTCATTATCCAAGGAGATAGATATATGGATAGAGAGAGAGATAGAGAGAGAGAGGGAAAGAGACATGTCCCCAAATTTAGAACAAAAGTGAATTGCCACCTGATAGTTTAGATTATTTAAATCATATAATAAAATTATATTTATAACCTAGTGATGTTGGATGATCAATTAAAACATGAAAAATTAAAAATATTGAGTGATTTTATCACCTAAACCATACCAAAAAGTGAACCAATTCTTGTCGTAGATTATCTCAATATGGTCTGTAAAATTTTATGGGGTATCAGTACATGTAATGGTTTTATAATTTGAAATTGATTTTTATTTTAAAATTTTTGGCACATGTTTCATATCATATGCACCTTAGATATGTCTCATGTTGAAACTATGTATAATAATAGTACCAATGTATAAAATTCTACCACAACTATAAATATGAATCATATAACTATGTTCTTTAGCCAATTTAGATAACTATGTAAATGTGGATAACATGTTTATAAAGATTGAAACCAATATATATGGAGAAATATTAAAATTTATATAAGTAAAAATATGAAGGACATGTTTCCAAAACATGACCCTACTATAAACTGGAGATGTTGAATATTGAATAGGTGTGAATAGTATGTTTTCAAATCATGCCCCCACTAAATTTGTGAACTAATATAAGTACCATATATTGAATAAATTTGGATAAAATTATTCCAAATCATGGCCCCACAAAATATATAAACTAATATAAGTACCATATACTGAATAAATGTAAATAACATGCTTCTAAAGCATACCCCCACTAGAAAAATATGAATGTGTGGAAGACATGTCCATATGACATGTTACCACTGAATCTACAAACTAACATAAGTACCCAATACTGAATGAGTGTGTATAAAATGCTTTCAAAACATGCCCCCACTAAATCTGAGAACTATGCTAAGTGTGGAGAACATGCTTTCCAAACATTCCCCCCTAATATGACCCCATTTGAGGTGAGGAAAAGATAGGAATTGAGAGTTACCTCACTTGAAAATGGTAAAACAACTATAAAATTTATGAATGTAATCATGTAATATATAGAAGCAACATGTCTAGGTAAATGTATCATTGAAGCACATAGAACCAATGTGATCATATGTAGGCCTAAAAATGCATGATAAAGATCATGGTAATCTCTAGATAATAAAAATACAAGATCAATGAAAAAATAAGTATATATGTAAGAGCACTGCAAAGTAAGTCAAAAAATAATGGTCCAAATAGACCACAAACAAGGGGCATGCTCAAATGTCACACAATCAAAAGGACATGACCTATTCAAATGTCCATGAAAGAAAGAATGACATATTTAAATGTCCATACTCCAAATAATCACATTATGAAAATGTCAAAGAAAAAATACATAAGCACAGGGGCTAAAAATAAATGAGAACATTAAAATTCTTGAACAAGAAAGACAAGACACTCAATGAAGTGCATAAAGTAAAGCATAAACATGTCATAGTGGCCCATGGATCCAATGTGTCATAAAAGTATGTTAAATGTATAAAATATGAAGAAACCTATGTAATATATAATTATGGATAATATGTATGTGTAAGTACATATGTAAGATCAGACATGATAGTATATAATGATCATAAAATCATATAACCTATGTGTATCAAGATAAAAGAAGTGGATGTCCCCAATGTCCATATGACATTAGTAGAGGTAAAACCCAACATTTAAAATAGGAGTGTATCATGTATATATGTATGCCTATATCACACATAATGTATAAGTGTGATACATATGTGTATGTATAAATAAATGAGTATGTGGTCCATCAATATGGAAATCCCACATAGATGCCAAGGAGCCAATAAAATATGTAAGTGCCAAAATTATTTTTTATTTTTTTGGTATTTTTAGTAGTTTTTGGAATATTTTTATTCAAATAGGTCCTCATCCTCAAAAGGTAGTGGGTCACTTGAAAAGTATTTTATTATTTTTTTATATTGATGTAGTGTCAAAACTTTGATTTTTTTGTGTCGTGGTTTACCTAAAACCAATGGTGTAGGAAAATAATCATGTCCATAATGTTGGATGTTATTTAGTGTACCCATATTATCAAAGTTTACACACATGTTTGTAGAATCCAATTTAGAATTCCAATAAATTATCCAATTTTACCCAAATTTTATCTTTAAATGTGGTTCATGTTTAATTATCCATATAGTTTAAATTTGGACACATGAGCCACAACCAATGGGTAATCGAATGCATCCTTGTAATTTTGGACATAATGGAGATCATGTTACCTCATCAATAGTATGCCATAATCATTCTATACAAGTGGTAATTCAAATGTTATCCCAATTTTTTTATCAAATTGGATATTGTGACAATATACCCCATCAATAAATGTAGCAATAGTTTAATCTTCATGCTTTTGTTGCTTTAAGGGATGTTTTTGATATAAAAGATAAGATGAATTTATATTTTTACCTATTGTGGATGAAATATGTATGCATCCTTCACTCTTATATTATTGGTTAAAAATTTTCAATGTAGCACATTGATTAGTGTAGACACCCCATTTTGGCCACAATTGGCTTTCAAAAAGACTTCAAACTGATTTCTACCAAACATTAAAAATTAAGCCTAGGAATCAATGGATGTCCCAAATTCATCCATGCATCATTAATAAATTATTATAATAATGTTGAGGCATCCATATTTTTGGTATTATAATATATGTAATAATAACCTCTCATAGATTCATCTCTAGTCACCTTGTGACCTAACAACTGAAAGTTTATCCTATGAACCCATTAAGCAAGGCACTTAAAAAAATATTAAAAGAGATAAAATGATAATAAAAATGAATCAAATAATTAAACCATATTAAATTATTATATAAATTATCCATTTTTAATTAATTAATATCTAAAAATGGAAATTAAAAAATTCAAAATATCAAGCTTCTTCGTCATTGCCTTTATGAGTTGTCATCCTCTCAGAAATATCTAAAAATATCTAATTTGAGAGCCATGCCTGTTAATTGAAAATCATAATTATATGACATGTATTTAACTCAAATATATTTACCCTTAATTCATCTAGGGTTAATTTTAACTCATTTCATATTTAAACTCAACCTTAACTCACCTTGGGTAAGAGTTAACTTTGGAGGCTATAAATACAAATCCTTACCTATTAATCAAAAATATCTTTTGGTGTAAATTTATTATGCTCAAATAGGTTAAATAAGATCTTATATTAGTGTTATCATTCCAATTTTATACTAAAAACTAAGCTAACTATCCAAACCAAGGTGTCAAGGAGAGGTGGAGCAAATGTAGCTTCATTGATAAAGATTTCTTAATGCATAAAACTGATCATGCCACTTCAACAAGCCATTTTGAAGCTACAAGGAAGGTAAAAGGATGATTTATTTTGTTTTATAGTTGTGTTTTCATTATGTTATTGTTATCAATTCTCTCCCTAGTGTCTAGGATAGAAGTGTTAAGTGTTTAGTGTGTTATTTTTATTTGGTTTTATTAACTAACACAAAACTAATCTCCCCTATATGGATTCCATGTTCACAATTGGTAGTATTGCCAATGATGTGATCATAATTATAGTATGGCACCCCATTTATGGGTATAGGTATACTAATATATCCATTTTGAGTATAAGGCAAATAAATCATATTATGTTCAAGTAATATAAATAAGATTGTGTTGGTAGTATCCTGTTGTGGCATGATTTTCAAAGTTGGTTGTGAAGGCTTTTGAGAAGTATCAACATTGTTTACATGATGTACTTGAATTTGGACCTTATAAAGTTAACTAAATGATTTTAAACAAGAGGGATGCATAGAATAACAAGCATTTACATGCTCATTTGATAGCTTTTATTTTATCTTATCTATATGTAATGTTGTATTTTATACAAGTGGGTTTAGCTTATATGTGCCAATACCTATAGGTTCAACTACGTTATGTAACAAGTGATAAGTGGATCAAATTTTAAGTTTCACATTTTTTTATCTATCATATCATAGGCTGTATCATCATCACTATCATAATAATTTAAAATATGGCCATCATTTTTCACAATATTGACTAATAAAGGAAGCTCAAATGTTGGGGGTTCTTGAAGTTTTTTTGGATCCTTTGTTAATGCTTCTTTGTCCTTATGCATATATATGTGAACCTTATAGTTCATTGTCTTATTTATATCTAGAGATGAAGGAACTATGATAATTATCTCACCTATTTCACACATATGTATATGTTTAAAAGGTATGGATTATTTAGGTGATACTATTATAGGGGTGCCTTCAGTCTTAGAATGCATCATTTTACAAAAAATGAAAGGCTCATCATTGATAGGCATAGACAATAATGTCCCTTCATGTATGAATTGGACACATAAATGAAGTGTAGAGGAATAAATTCCATTAAATGTATCCAAGGTATACCCAAAAGTAAATTATAATGTAAATATTGAGACATGACTTGAAAATCAGTTGAAATTATTTTTGGTCGTAAGTTCACATCCAATGTAATTTATCCAATTTGAGGGCTACGTGAATTATCAAACCCTTTTTATATGCATAACAATGATTTAGATAAGGGTTATGTTGATATCCATGGTTTTTAGGAATAACATGCTACAAATGTTTTGGCCCAATCCATTGTTAATGAGCACTTTTATGATACCTTTATTTTATATTATTATTTGTATGAACAAAGGTAAGTTGTGGTCAACAAATTTTTTAGATGGTAAATTTGTTGGTTCAAAGGTGATGAGATTGTCATTATTGTTAAGATCTTGCATAATATCTACAAACATAATCAAGCTCAATATTACTTGGGACTTGTGTTTCATGCAATACTTAATATAAGATATCCTTATAAACATTAGATTACTTTAGAAGTTTAAGGATTGAAATCTTAGCATGTGTATTGTTCAATTGCTTAATATGTCACATTCCTTGGATTTTATTATAAACTTGGCTTTAGGTGGCACTTGTGTTTTAATAGGTGGTAGGATGGGTTGGGCAATTTTACCTCTTCGATTAGTAATCAAGTGGAGCATGGAATTAAATATAAGCCATGGGTGAATAATGGGTGTGGGATGGTATATATAATTTTAATAAGATATAGGTAAGATAAAAATTCAAATGCATGCTTTTTGGCATGTAGATATTGGATCTTTAACATTTCAAAATGAATTTTGAAAAGAGATGAACTATTATGTTTAATTTAAAACCTTCCCATTATTGGTATGTGTTTGATTATAAGATTTGACAAGGCAAGTAATGTAGTAAACTAGAATAACTATGACATATTGGAATCCAAAATGGATAATGAGTGCATCCATGTTGCACATATTTTATGAAAATTAGGGGTCAAAAAAATAGAAAAATAAAAAAACCCTAAGTGACCTAAGGTTTGATGTTCAAATATTGTGTTCACCAAATGTTTAACCCTAAAATTAAATGTGTGGGTATGTACTCCATTTTAATCTTAGGGTTAAGAATATAGAAATTAAATAGAATAAAGGTGATAATCAGATCTATAAAAATCTAATTAAATGCTAAACTCATATATAAGCATACACTAAATTTATTATGTTGAGGTCTAAATATGGAAAGTATAACTATGCTAGATATAGAAATGATAAAGAATATGCATACTTAGTTTGTTATGATGATAATGAAATTTTAGATATAAAATAGGACAAAATTAGGAAAGAAGATAATTTTGGAATAGTTGTCAGATTTTAGATCTGGTACTTTTGGCTATCTAAATAGTTATGTTAGCCTTGGATGGTTACATCAATGCTACTGCTTGAGTCCAAGGGTAGTGTCATATAAAAAATATATAGTGAAATAACATGCAACCACATATATTTTTATGGGTTTGGATTCATCTTCACTCTGGTGCATTTATATTTGGGTCATGGATAGTCACTCCTTGTGAAATGGTAAAACCCTATCTTTACATCTTTAATGTGACCTTGGGGAAAACAATTTAGTGTGTATACAATGTCAAGATAACCCCAATGACCTTGTTATCAAAGGACATTACCTACATATCTAATACTCTTAAGAGGGCCTCAGACTAATGTAGTTCTCCCCTATGTGTTGCCTTGTGTGTGAATTATATAATGTGTTTAAATAAAGTACATTAATGACCTAGATTGTAGCTTAGTAAATCAAGATCTTGGGATACTCCTTTATTACTTTAGACCAATAAATGTGTAATCCCTATGATTAGTTTGGAAATAAGAATAAATAGGGAAATTTTAATTGATTTAATGCTCTTGAAATTCTCTTTGGTATTTTGTTGGGTTTTCATAGGTAAGGATGAATGAGGGTTGATATTGTATTTATATGAATGCCTTTAGAGTAATAAATCATATTAAAGAACTTAAGTTAACCATTAAGATATGTTTCATTTACAAATTAAATGACTTTAGGGCATTGGACACTTGCATTAGTGTACGAAAATAACATCAACACTACTATCTATCCTAGATGTTAGTATTTAGGGAGCAAAAAAATAGGTATAGGATAATAACTTGTAGAGGTGTAAGATAATTACATTTTAATCATTTTAGAAAAGATAGAATATTTATGTCATGAATATAAGATTGGTCAGACTAAGAGATAGGCCAATGGGCACAAGATAGAGTAAATGTGAGTCTTGTAAAAATAAGGAGAATGCATAATGAAGAGGAATAACCAAGGTTTAAGTTTTCCAAGTGTACAAGATTGAGGTGATACATAATCATAAAATATCATCTACAATCACATCTTATTTTAGTAGATATTTCATATAGGACACTAGCATCTAACCCAACTAGTAGTATTAATGTAACCATCCTAGAATGACATTACTATTAAGAGAGCCAAAAATATCAGAGCCATAATTTGGTGATTGTTCCAGAATCTCCTTCCCACATGATTTATTCATGTTCTATATTTATAACTGCATTAACATTAGAATAAGTTAAGTACATCACTTCTTTGTCATTTTTATATATATCATAATTTTAATTTCCATATTTAGACTATCTTGACATAAAAAAATTAGTGTATATTTATATATAAGTTTAACATCTAATTGGCTTGATATATATCTGATTATCACCCTTATGAAATTTCATTTCTATATACCCATTTAACATCTAAATAACCCAATCTAGATAATTTTAAGGTTAAACAATTTCAAATGATTTTTAGGATCCCCATTGCCATCAAAGGTAGGGAATAAAGGAATAATAAAGCTAGAAGGTATAGATGTTCAAATACATTTATAGTAATGGGTTGGTCCATCAAGATATTATCATGGAAGGTAGCCCTATGTGAAGAAATTTGTAATTTGATAGTAACATTTGTTATTGAAGATCATTTATGATATTCATTATTGATAGAATATTTATTGGAGAGTTTGGTAAAAAGGTTTAAAAATTTATTATAGGTTACAAACTTCAAACCACATATAACATAGGCATATTAACATCTCTATAAATAACAAGTACACATTGATTATCATTGAATTTTGGAAACTTTGGTATTTCTTTTGGAAATTTTGGAATATTTGATATTTTCATATAGTTTGAAGGTTCATCTACCTTTGGTAATGATATAATAAGTTTAATTTGAGGTTGGTTTGGTAAAGGTAATTATTTTGGTAAGTGAGTAAATTTTTGCATAAATGAATCTTTTGGAAGACAAAGATCCTTTTGTTTTAAAACATTAGTTGATATCAGTAAGATTACAATTTTTGGAACATTAGGATCTTTTCAACCTTTTGGTTTATAATGCACCTTTATTATTTTTACCTTAATGTTATTTTTTAAAGATTCCATGATTTTTTATTTACCTTTAAAAAATTGGAAATATTAAATGAAGTAAGGGGAGATTCATCACTGTTAATGAGGAGGTTATTGTTGAGAAATGTTGGAATCTTAGGTGGTTGCATCAATTTTCTTATAATAGCATTCCCCATGTTATTAGGTTGTAAATAAAGCATTTTTTCCTCATGAATTTTATGATACTTTTGAAGATCATATGAAGGAACATCTTGCTCATATATAACCATTTTGGTGATAAAAGGTAAAGATACACAAGGAACATAATTGGAAGGCCTAATTTTTTGGTGGATAATAAAATAGACCTAAGAATCCCATATAATTCATGGGAAAATAATGGGTTAAGGATGGTAGCTATTAATAGCACCTTGAATGAACTTTACAAGATAAAACATCACATATGTCCACTTGTGTTCATTTAGGATGGCTAAATACTTTTGATTTTCAATGGTTATATCTTGATGAAAGGAGTTTTATTATTATTCAAGGGAATTTTTTTATTACGTGAATTTTCCATGGGTAAATCCTCTATTTTATATTTTGAAAATTAAGGGAAGAAATAAATCAAAAATAAAATAAGAAACCCTAGAAAACTACAATACCCTAGGAAATTTTGTATTCATAAATATTGGGTTCACCAAGTGTTTAACCCTAAATTTTATGGTACAATGGAAAATATGGTTAACATAGATATGAATAATCACAAGGGTGATAAAAATATCTATAACATGCCAATTAATTTATAAACTTAGATAAATAATATTACGAATTTATAAAACTTAGACATGACAAAAATAAAAAGTACAACCATTGATTGATATTTTAATAAATTGAATGAAGAATACTTAACTGGATCACTATATGCATTCAAATCTAGGATAAAATATGTTTGAAGTGAATTGGATCATATTTCTTGAATAGTTTTTATATTCTTGAATTTTTAACTCTATGGCCTCATATGCTTGCATTAGATTTGGATAGTTACATTAACACTAATGTCCTATATAGAATATTAAATAGATTTAGATGCGACCAAGTGTGTTTTATATTACCTTTATTTTGGTGTATACAAATCATGTCCATAGTATGCCACTCTTTTTTAAATGATCAAAACACAATATTCATCATCCTTGGAGTGATTGTGGGAAAAATAGGTTAGTGAGCACATAATGTCAAGCTACCCCAAGGACCCCTCTATTAATGGGCACTACCTACATATCCAATACTATAAATAGGGCCTCTGACTTATGTATTTCTCTTACCTATTGTCTTGTGTGTGTATAAGGATGCAATATGTGATAAACAAGTACATAGAGTGACCTAACTTGCACCCTAAGAAATATGTCTCATAAAATTATCCTTTAGTACTTGAGACCTAAAAGGATAATACTCCAATGTTTGATACATAAATAGGGTATATTTTTTCACTTGAATGATTTATTGAGTACTATCGGTATGTTTTATTGTGAGTTATTAATATTTTTTAGGTGAGGAATGAATGAGGGTTGATCTTGTATATATACCAATCCCTTTTGAAAATATCTCACTAAAGAATTTATGATGGTCATAAGGATATGTTTCATTTAGAAATTAGATGAATTTTGGGCACTAGACACTTAGTTGAAAAAGGGACACTTGTGTCAATGTAGGCATCTAGATGGAACATAAGTGTAAAAGAAGATAGAAAATAGGTACAAGTGTAAAAATGGTAGAGCAGGATAATGATAAGGTTTATATATTTTTGCATAATATAAAATGCCTAGTCATCATAATAATAGTGGTCAAACTAAGAGATACACAATTTGGCTAAAAGAAATAGTGAATGCGAGCCGTTTAGCAATGGGAAGGTATTATAACTAAAAGGTATAGTCATGATATGTATTTTACAAGCGTACAAGATCGAAGTGCAAGATAATTTAGATTTAATGTCTACATTTATCCCCATTTAATCTATTAATGTAAATTCTAGTTTAAAAGAAAATAAATGCATACCTGGGTGTGTATAACGCACCTTGTCTTTACATGATTCAAATTGAGTGCTTTGCTGGTGACTAAACCAAAACCAAAATCATGTTACAATATATAATCAATGCATATAATCTATAATTGAAATAATTTGAAATGCTTGAACATAAAGAGAGCAAGGTTAGGAGTACACTTGTGTATTAATGAAACCATATTTCCTTTTGTAAATTTGATTTAATGGGATTATTTATTATGAAACCTTGGAGATGATATTAGGAAAATTTGGAAACATGCAAGTGCATACATATATAGAGAGAGATTGGAAGACACCATGCCCCAAACCTTGGTAGAAAGTTGAGCTTCCACATGGTCATTGAGCTTATCCCAATTGTGTAACCCAATCATACTTATAACTTAGAGAGTGTGAGTGCTCCAATAAAATCACACTATATATTTGATGAGGATGGATGATTTACATCATATAAATATGGTAAATTTAGATGATTTAATAAATTTTAACTTATAAACTTGATAAAATTGAGTGATTAAATCACCTCAACCTTTCCAAAAGGTGAACCAACTACTACAATAGACTGAATTAATAAAAGTACATAAAATTCCATCTTGGGTATGATAAAAATATATATTAGTATTTTAAATCTTAAATGATAATTTACATTTATAATTTAAGGTGATCTTTGCATGGAATATGCACCTCATATGTGTCTCAAGAAGAAACCTTGGTATAATAATGGTACCATTGTATAAAATGTTATCAAAAATGTATATTTGAATCATATAACTATGAAATTTGGCCAATTTGAAAATTTTAAAGCATGGAAGACATGTTCCCATGACATGCTCTCACTGAATCTAGAAAATATAAGAATTGGTGTAATTTTGGAGAGTATGTTATGGAAACATGCCCCCATTATAATTTAAAACTGTGAAAATGTAGCAGTCATGCCTCTATGACATGCCCCACTTTTGAGGCAAGGGTAAGTATAAATTATTAGTTGGCTTACCTCAAAAAGATAAGATAATTGTATAATATGTGTATAGATCATGTAACATCTCTAGGTAGATATAATAATGAGGTACATAGTATGTAATCACATCAAGTCCTGAGATGCATGATGTAAATCATGGAAATTTCTAGAGAGTTATAGTACAAGATTAGAAAGTAGTCAAACACACACACAAAAGCACTTAAAATAAAAACAAAAGGCAATGGTCAAAGATGACCTCATACAAAGGGCATGTTTAAATAACACACAATCAAAGGGACATGACTTAGTCAAATGCCCACACATCATAGAATGCCATATTTAAATGTCTACCTAAAACAAATTATGACATGTTCAAAATGTTATAATAGGAAAACAAAGGCATGAGGGTCAAAAGCAATTGAGCATATTCAAATGCTCAAATAATTAATACAATACATGACAATAGTAAAACACTCAAGGATGTGAAAATAAGAAAGAAATGAATCATAAGAAACCATAATAAACATATCATACTAGTCCATGTATATGTGTGTAAGTAAAATATGTTAAGTACATAACATATAAAATATACTATGAAATATCTAATCATGGATAAAGGAATGTGTAACCACATAAGCTCAAACATGATAGTGAAAATGATCATATATTAATATAACCTAGGTGTATCATGATAAAAGAAAGTGTATGACCTCAACATAATGATGAATTTAGAAGAGGGAAGGCTTGACATCCGTATGTGCATATATCATATGCCTGGTGTAGACAATTAGTTCTCATCACTTTCATGTCAAAATTACAATCCAAATCCATTTCTTTTAATAATTCACAAATTACTAAAACATCTAAATTCATTTACATAACTAACATGCATACTCTAAAACACGTCATGACATTATTGATTAGGGAAATGCACTCTAACCAAATATCAACATCATCTAGTTCACTTTGAGCCAAATTATTGTTTATTAAATGATGTTCTAGGCTAATTAACTGGAACAAACAATCAAATTTTGAGATTGTATAAATCACATGGAAGTTAATCTAGATTAATTAGCCTACCTAATAAAATCAAATGGATAAAATAAAATACATATAGATTAGCTAATTTTTAATTATGAAATATTTAAATATTCAACATATATTGGAATTATGATATCACTCATAAAGTTGGAAAGCACTAACATGAATGCAAGAAATATCAACATAAATTTAGAAGTTGGAATCCATGCCTCATTAATGCAACATGTTTTCAAAATATTTATGACATTAATCACTCTAAATTGAATTTAATTACAGCCACACATACAATTCTCAATCCAATGACTATAACCAATCTTCTCAAGCTATAAATAGAGGATGGACCCTCTAGGAATATTCTTTTTCTTGTGCAAATAAATTCTATAGAAATATATTAGAAAACTTCAACACTTTTTACTCTCTTCAACAAAAACACTCATATACAAGGGGAGATGCCATTGAAATTAAACAAGTGATATTCATAAAGACTCCTAGATCTATAATTCAGGCATAAACACACTTGAATCAAGCTTGAAGAAAGAATCCATGGGAAAGGTATAACATTTTCTTATGTTTTTATATTTATTTGCATTCCCTTATACCTTGTCCAATCTAAGGGATTATGCTAGGTGTTGTATTTGTTAATTTTTGTTTGAATGAAATAACAATGAACTAAACCCTTTTATAATTATAATCTACATTTGGCACACCCAGTGGGACCTACACACCCTATAGTCTCCTTGGGAACATCCCTATACCTTAGAAATTTGAAAAAATATTATTTTTGAG
The DNA here is from genome assembly GCA_037957365.1 of Torreya grandis. Lineage (NCBI taxonomy): Eukaryota > Viridiplantae > Streptophyta > Pinopsida > Cupressales > Taxaceae > Torreya > Torreya grandis. Next base: position 1,632,763 of record JARHVA010003540.1, read on the forward strand.
TTTTTCAATTATTTTTTCTATTTTTCTCATGTTTCTATTATATTTGATTCAACATGATTTTTCTTCATTTTAGTGGGGCCAATGCTCGTAATTCGTGATATTGACCTATATAATGGTGATATCACTCTTGGGTTATTTTATGTCTCTGTGTGTTTTTAATAAAATGGTAGGGTCACCCTACTAAATGGTAGTAACACACTACATAATAGTGGGATCACTCTATTACATTAAAACTACCAAATGACAAGATTAAAGCCCTAGTGATAAAAATGACCTATAAATTGAAAAGATCATGTTGTTAAATGAAAAAATCAACTTGTGAAAGGGTAGGATCGCTAAGGTAACCTTGTATATTTTTTCCTATCATTTTTTTATATCAATAGGAAAACCCCTCTAATCGATGATATCACCTTGATAATTGGTGAAATAACTAGTTCTCTATTCTCTATTCTGTCTCTCTATAGAATGATAGGATTGTCTTGGTAAATGATAAGATCACTGTGCTAAATGGTAGGATCACATTATGTACTTTTCTTGAAATATAAAAAATTAGCCTATCAACTTCCCACACTTGTCTAAGACCACATTCCAAACTTATAACCTACTTCTTGTAGGTTACACTAGATAACTAAGTGGATTTATTTCCAAACTAAGCCTTTTTTCAAATTACATTTTGTTTTAATGTTTAATCAAGGAACCAACACTTCTATTTGGTGATCTAAGAAAACTTGTTTTCTTTCTTACTTTACTTATGTGTTTTCTTTGATTGTTTGTTTGTAATATATTGTGCCTATGCTCTCCCCTTACCCACTTTAGGGATCCTGGGTGATCCAAAAACAAATAAATTATTGTTATCTTATTTTATTCTTTATTAACTACATGTGGTGTATTTCATCACCTTATCATGAGTTCTTAGGGAATGATGCTTGGAGTTCCATATCTAAGTGTATGTTACAACCTCATACATCTAATGGGGGATATAAATTGAAGGAAATTATCATTAAGATCATACCAAAATTATACATAAAGGGTTTCATGACAACAAAGGGTTTAAACCTAATGTTATTCTATCACACCTCACCCTTAATGTTTGAATTACCGATAGTAATTCACTAAAACCTTTATGACAGAAGTGTTTATAAGGGGACTAGACCCTATTGTAAATTTCCTGATCTTTTTTATTCTTCGATGGATTTTGATACCCATGTACCAAAATGTATATTGGGGAATATTTAAAAAATCCATGCCAAAATTTTAGATTAATACCTTTGGTCATAAAATAACTTGTAGTTCAAGGGAAACTAAACTTACCCAATATTTTGTAATGTATTGCTTGCTAGTGAGGATTGTGTGTAAGCAATCTATCACCACTTTTAGGTAAGGTAGTTATGTGGACTATAATTATGATACACACATGTTATTATACTAAATATATGGTTTGTTATGATTGTGTTGTTGATTAATTTTCATCTCATACTCATGGTGTGTGACACACTTTACATGTCAAACAAGTTCAAAAACTCCTAAGTCCTAAAACATTATAATTTTAGATTCACGTAAAAAGGAATTACTATGCTTAATTTTTTATTCATATTTTCTCTATTCTAAAGTGTTACATTGTCCATTTGGTATTATACTTTCTCCATATTTTAATGTTATGCTACCCATTTCAAAATAATTATAAATCAAGTTTGTTTGAACCAAAATCAATTTCTCATTTTAATCCTAATCAATTCTAATTTCAACCAATTTTTAATTTTGAGAAAATTCCATTTTTAATTTAAATTCAATTTCAAGTTAATTTTAAATTTTATTTCAAACTTTCAAAGGTAAACTAAGGTAAAATTTATAAAGTTAACTAAGGTCAATTTAAGAAATTCAACTAAGTCAACTTTTAAAAGTTAAATAAATTCAACTTTAGACTCAAGTTAATTCTAAAAGATGTTAATCAAATTAAAAGGTTGAGTAAAAATAAAATATTTTTAAGGTTTAATGTTCAAAATTGGTTAAGAGATATTTGATACATATTTATTAACCTTTTGAATATTTCATTCAAACTTAGTGAAGACTATTCAAATCAAACAGTGTGCTATCTTTGACATTTTACTTACACAAAGATAAGGACTTGAATCAAACATCATGTTACTTGAACCTTCAAATTTGATCACAAAGTATTCAAATAACATTAAAATTCACAACTTGAATTTTAATTGGTTCTCAAACTCACACATCCATTTTGAGTTGTTGAAACTAAATGTTACATACACTTGTATCAAAACAATTCAAAGTTTAAAACAAGGATCACTTGCTTCAAAAATTCCTAGATACACTAATTTTGAGGGAGAATAGTTTTATTATCCATTTAGGTCTTTTAAAGACAACAAAAAATAATAATATGAATTTTTTTATCAATTCTATATGATGAAGTACCACTCAAAACTGAATAAATACAAAGCCATATCTAAATAGAGGAGATACCACTTAAGTTAACTTACAGTCATGGACAAGCCATTATGTAAAATTTTAGTCAAGTTATGGAAAAATCAAGAAAAATAAGTGGATAAATTATATATCCCATCCAAAATATAAAACTTATCATTGTGTAATTATAACATTCTAGTCATCTCATGGCCTCTTTGGCTATTACCTTAGTCACTACTTCTTTGAACAATCCCCCACCTATGGAGTAAAACCCACCTATTGAGTAACAATAAGGAGATCCTTTTGTCAATATACCATCACATTTGGATTCATGTATAATTCCAAAATAGATTAATATTGTGGATCCATTGTTATAATCTAGTACTCCACTAAAAGTGTTCCCAACTTCACATCAAGTTCTTCCTAGTTATCAACAAGTTCCTTCCTCTAGTTTATAATATCAAGTTTTAGATAATTAAAAACACATTAATTATATTTAAAAACATTTTCCTTTTAAATATCAATAAAATACATCTAGTTCAAATTAGATTCCTTTGAATCCCCAACAAGTTCCTCATAATTCCAATCCTACATCTTCCAATCTACAACAATAGGTTTCAAATCCTCCACCTCAAAAATGGGTTGTGATTAATCATCAACATGTGCATATTAATCAAAAACCTCTCACTTCAAACCAATAACAAATTCCCACTTTCCCATAGTAAGTTTAATTGATACAAGCTTCTATTCTTCAGTAGTAAATTCCACCTACTAATAGTAAATTCCTCCAACACAAAAATGGGTTCATAATCTGCCCTCTACCACTAGTCATTAACAATAGGTACCTTACCAAAAATATAATCATGGCTGTATGGTTAAAAATTATAGTAACTCAACTAAAAGGGTACCCATTTTAGACATTCATTTTTGACCACTTCTATGTTTAGATGGACTTCAGATTAATTTCTAGCAAATAATCTAAATTAAGCCAATAAATCACTAAACATCACAATTTCATACACACATTGGAAGTAAATTCACATAATCATTTCAAGGCTTCCCTAATTTGGGTAATACACTATATGTAATGATAAACTCTCACAGATTCATCCCTAGTCAAGTTGTAAACTAGAAAATTGATGTTTTTGACTAATTAAGCAAGGCATTTAACCAAATTCTTAAAATGACCAAAAGACTAAGCATGATTGATTAACCAAATAAATAAAATTAAATTATCAAGTGATAAATACATTTTGAATTAATTAATATCTAATTTATAAAAAAGAATTTTCAGAAAATATAATAAAATATGATGTCATGATGATGTCATCAGCCTCAAAGTCAAAAATTACAAAATATGAACACAAATGCCATAAAAACCATAAATGTTGAGCTATGCCTCCATAAATACCTTATTAAATACATAATTAAATGCATTTGGACTCCCAAACTTAACCCTAACTTAATTACATATGGGTTAAAATTAGTTGAAAAACTATAAATATAAATGTCATGACCATTCTTCAACAAGCTTCTAGGTACAAAGAAATAATGCCAAATTATTTTTAGAAAGATTCATAGCCAACAAAATATAATAAACAATTACCAAGTGAACAAGAGGAGGCATTTCCCACAAAGAATTAGCATTAGATTGATTATTCATAATATCGAGTATAAACCTTCTCTTACACTGATTGCAAGATAAAGTCATTCTAGGATGGTAAATGTTATTTTTGTCTTCTATTTGTAGATTTATTTATTTTTTTATCATTTATAAGAATAGTACTTAGGCTTAGAATTTTAGTTGTCATTGAGTTTTTTTTGTTTTATACACTAACAAGAGAGACTAATCATTGTCTTCATAATCCTACTTTACATATTGGCATATCTGGTGGGACAACACACCCCACATTCATCCTAGGAGTACTTTGAGACCCTTAAAAATCAAGAAAAGATAATGAATGACCATGTTTTTAGATTTTTTGGCCTAAATTTGTCATGTTTTGTGATTGAATACGCAAGTGTAAATTTGTCCACTACATAACTATGGATTCAAAGCCAAAAATAATAAAATTGTTGCTGGAATTTACAAAATCATCTAAGAAAAGTGTGAAATTTTCTATATTTTGACCCTACTTTGTAGAACTATAAATTTGGAACACTATTTTGTAAAATTTTTTGGGATTTGAAATTTACAAAGTTGAAGTCTAAAACCACAAAATCGAAGCCTAAAAATACAAAATCAAAGCTTGAAATTGTGAAATCAAATCTTAGAACTATGAAATCAAAGAATTAAATAGTGAATTTGTTATTTCTAGTTGTGAAATTATGATATTCAGTTGCAAAATTGTCTTATAATTGTGAAATCATTTCCACTGTCTACTAACTATTTTTATAGATTCTAACATGAACTAATAAATTGGTAAAGATAAGTGTGAAATCATCATGCTTAATAGTGAAATCTCTAGATAAAATATTGAAATAGGTAAAAGAAACTACAAAATTATTTCATAACTATGAAATCACCATTATAAGTTCTCCATATTCTATTATTTTTTGTAATTTTCACTAACCTATAATTTCATAGTTTATCTTGACTATGTAACTATGAAATCATTCTAGAGAGTAAATTTTTAAGATTTTTGAGCTAATTTTGTAGGTTTTCTTCACTATATTGGCCTAATAAAATTAATAACAAGTGTAAACCTCTTTTCTCAAGTGAGGAGAAAATAATTTGCAAGCATTCTATCACAATTCCATTTTGGTGTTTAAAAATAATTTGATTTCATACTTTCAATTTCACATTTTCCTTTTTTTTCATTATTAAATAAAGTCATGCATATGCTCTCCCATATTTAAGGTGACTTAGATATGTGACTAAGCTACTTGTTCATTATATCCTCAAGTTTAAATCGTGTATGCTTTCCCTTCATATTCTTGAATGTGGGTGACTTAGAATTGACTTTATCCATTTTTATTTTATTTTTTGGCTTCATGAGAAGGATTTCATCACCTATTCACAAGTTATTTAGCGGTACATTAAACTAAGGTTTAATCTCCTAAAATCATACAGATCCCACTTATCTAATGGGTATATACATTGAGTATACTATTTAGTGGGATAGTGGTTGAGTGGTTAACTTGACCAACTGAATAGGGTGTCAGAGTATGTATGATCTAGACATCACACTTTAAAAAGTAATATATAGATGGAGTGGTTGAGAAAAGAATAATACCCTTTATTAACAATCTATATAGTTTGTCATCCACTTGATGGATATCTTATTACACCCAAGTGTTTTTTGGCACTTATGGACCATTTAGAAAAGCCAACTCAATTTTTTTAGATTAATAGACCCCACTTGCCATGGATTATCCTACCAATTCTAAGTTGATTTTATGCTCTAAGTTACATTTTGCATACAAGTTCTTAAGAGATAGATGGGGGATACAAAATCTACCTTATTACATTTTTATTTATTGGATTAACACTTAATTCCTCTAAAGAACTAGTATATCGATGGAAGTTTGGTCAATACTATGTAATCCTTGTGTTAGTTATTAAGATAGTAATGAATGATTATGTGTTTCTTATTTTATATAATTGAGCCCAAAATTATTTTTTAAAATAAACAAGTTTGATACCTAAACACTTGATATGTACACATTCACATAAACAAGTGTTATGCTTCCCAAATTTGATGAGACCATTTTCCTTAGTTCAAATACTTTAAAAATAATTTTTATCTTAATTTATGAAAGATGATATTATGCTTCTTGTTTTGATATAGATCATTTCTCATTTAAAAGCCAACTCTCTCAAACCAAGTTTGAAATCCATCTTTCAAAGTTTAGATCTAAAGATAATTAGTTTAAACTTGAGTCATGCTTACAACTTGGGCTTGAGTTATTCAAATTTTAGTGTTTATATTGTGTAACTTGGGTTTATTTTTAGTTTGGTTTAATATATTTTCCTATGCCAAGTTCATACCATCCGTTTAAGAATACAAGTTCCCTTTCAGACCAATACCATGTTTTGCCTTGTTTCCAAGTTTGACATAGACCAAGTATGCCTTTTATTTAAAATCAAGATCCTTAGACGTAAGATTATTTTCATGTAATAACCATAAAAAAATTATTTTAAAATAATATTTAATCTAAAAATATATTTTAATTCAACTATCAAGACACTCACATTTTCCCTACACTGATTGATCCTAGGAAAGACAATTTTAACACAATTATAATGGTAAACTTCCTTAAACTTAAAATATTTATAAATATTATAATATATTAGTATATGTATGGCCTCATAATGTTATATAACATAAATTTTCTATATTTAATCACAAATACAAACTTTCATAGAAAACTAACAATTTCACTTTACTTAATTTGATTGAAAGTCATATAACTGACAAATTATGAGCTCAAGATTATATTAATGATATAAAACGTGATGTTATATAGTAAAAATTAATCAATAAACAAATGAAACAAATCAAGAATCACCACATTAGAATCTACTCAAACTACACCCTACAAAACATGCAAACATACACACCAAACTGAATACAATAATCTATAAATATGTGAATCTACAATGTAATCCATGTATGAGATTACCATATATAAATAAATGGGTTTTCATAATATTATATCCAAAAACCCAAAGGGTTTCATCCTCAAATATTGTAGTTGAAGCACAAGTGCATCAAACATGTAAAAAAAGTTAAATTGGCAAAAGATCCCAAATGGATAGGGCCGTCTATCTTAAATAAGATTTGTGACACAAATCCAAATATCCAAAATGGAATATTTACATATTATAAATATATATTAGGAAATATGAATTTTATATATTATCTCTCCTCATAAATCCCACCAAATATTTGTCATAGTTTCCTTTTTATACATTTCTAATTTTGCCCATAAGAATCTCCACTTCCACTCTCTCTTAAAATTATCATAGATTTTGTCACAATGTTTCTATATTAGATAAAATATTTCAAAAATAATTTTTTTTAACTCTCACCATGAATCTCTAGATAAAAAATCCACAAATTGTGACTCAAATCATGTAAGAGGAAATAACATGCCCCACTTGGAGAATACAACTAGAATTTTAATATTTATTGGCCCATATTCCAATAACATGAATTATAGTGGAAAAAAATATTAAAATAAATATTTCATAATTAATCACATTATCTCATCAAAAATATGAGAAATGAGCTAATTGGACACCCTTTGAATTTTATTGGAAATGGGACATTACAATCCCACTTCTCTAAATTTATTGTCCTCAAGCAATGCAAATCTGGATGTTCTAGAATAATTGTGCCAAAGTGATGAATCAAATTTTAATGACCATATAATATGGATCCTACACCTATCAATTGAGATAACTCATTCCAAATAACACTATAATATACACTTTCCCTAACATACAAAACATCCTTGTGTCACTCATGTAATTATATCACCTTTTTGAAAGATAGCTTGACAACATGAACATAAATATCAAATAAATGTGCATAACTCTCAACATAATAAATGAAAACCTTAAAAATATCCATGATGTGATGCAAAACTATACTTCTACCTTTTTACTTAGATCAAGAAATGAAAATATAAATGTGCTAAATCCTCTCCTTTTAATGTTATTAGGATCCCAAACAAATATTAATAACTCTTCGCCATGTGTCTACTATACCACTATGATATGAAAAAAAAATTATCTTTGTGACCATCACATGGGAATATATCTCTATAGGTTTTGATTAATCCTAAATGTCCCCCTAGGGGTGCATCATGAAAGTATCTCAAAATATTATCCTTCACTTTAGATTCATGAACTAGGAATATTTTTTTATATTAAGTATGGGGTCATCCATCACTTCAAACTTGTTTTATCTCACATTGCCATCAAGGAGGTCAATATCAAATGTTTTTTTAAAATATTCCTCTATAATATAGACCCTCCAATTAGAAAAAATAATAAAATAATAATATAGAGTAGGAATCCTAGGAAGAGCATTAGTTACTTCATTCCTTTTCTAATTAATGTACTCTATATCAAAATCATAATCTTGGAGCTTACTCACCCATAAATTAAAACTATTATGATATGTCTTCACACCACATATTTCATAAGTTAAGCATTGTAAAAACTTGGCCAAATCATGTATGATGGCCAACATTTTTTTGCCTAATTATTCCAACTTCCAACCTGTAAATGTTATGGTATGTCCCTTATAAACTAATACCACTCTAAGTTATTCTCTTAAAGCATCACATTATATAACAAATGGGGGTGATAAATATAAAATGACAAGTACAAGACATGAAATCATTACCTCTTTAAGCTTATTAAAAGCTTCTTGCCTAATTTATGTCCATGTAAAAGCTCCCTTCTTTTTCATATCAATCGAGGGTGATATTAGACATGAATATCCCTTAAAAATTATTCTATAATGATTGAAATGGCTAGTTAATATTCTTAAATGTGATAGTGTGGTTGGAAGAGGCCAATCCAAGATAGTTCAAATATTCTAATAATCTATCTAAACACTTTGAAACTAATTACATGTCCCACGTAAAATATCTCTATCACCTCAAATCACATTCAAATTATTTTGTAAAGAGAAACTATTTATCTAAAATTTAAAGGACTACATCCAAATATTTTAAATTATATTAAAAATTCTTACTATAGATTAAAATTTCATCAAATAAAATAAAAAAAATATTCTTACATGATTTATAAATACCTGATTCATACATGACTGGAAGGTAGCTGGTGCATTTGTCAAACCAAAGGGAATTACCAAGAAATCAAAATATCCCCAATGAAATATAAATATTATCTTATGTACCTCCTCATCCCTTACATGGTTCTGATGGTAAATTCACCTCAAATCAATATTTAAAAATTTCACTACCCCATCCAACTTATAAATGAGCTCATTGATCCTGGGAATGGGGTACATATATATTTGATGGTATTATTGATATCCTCTGTATAAATTATTGGGTGGTGGTAAGGAGTGATAATGATAGGCATAGAGCCTAATTCCCATTATATGATGTGTTTTAATCTTATATCAGGTGGTAATCCCATGGATAAATTACTAGGCATCAATAAAGAACTTGTTTCCCAAATAACTCACCTCCTTGAGATAAGACCTTTCCCTTATTTTAGTTGTAACCACTCATATCGATCCATTATAAATTCCATTAAACACCATGTATTTTTATTTATATTTAAACTCAAGTTCCATGAAATGATAATTCTATGAATAATAACCATTAAAATGTAAACACTATTACTAGAAACCATGTTAGTTTCTCCTTATCCCACAATAAGTAAATTATCACATACCTTATTATCACCCATGGATATGTTGAGTAATAAAATTATTTAGGTGCATGGAATGGTTAACTCATAAATATTTAATTTATAAAAATTATTTCCCTTCATGTGCCTCCACCTATTACCTAGATCCCATACTTTTATTTCTGGACCATTTTGTACTAAAACAAAAGGATCCTTGTATCCTTTCCTACCATTTGTGTCTTTCACACTCTCTCCATTCCTAGAGTGTTTAAAATTATGATTTTTTTTGTGAAATGGAACACTATGAAACAAAAAATCTAAAATATGAATTTCTTTCTCATACCTTAGGCTATAATAAAATTGCTTCTCTCCCTTTTTTGATTTAGAAGTATGAGCTTTTGAGAGATTTTCCTTTAAAAAGCCATACATGTAATTTAGAGTTTTGGAATTATTGGAATCCATTGAAACATTATATTTTCTTGCATGCTCATCATATCATTATTCTAAAAATAAATCTCATATGGTAAAACTCAAACTCTATAATGCTTGGAAAATGGATGGGTGTTCCTAGGGTTGAAACATCTTTAATTTTGCATTCAACATATAATGCCTGTTATTGATTTACATCATTAATAAAAATATTTTGTACATCATTATTAATAATTATTTCTATTGAATATCCTTCACTGTCCACTTGCATGATGGATTCATTTTGGGGCTTATAACTAACTCCTTTCAGCTCTAAATTTTCTTTCTTTATAATTTCTTATAAATTTATTTTTCCTTTATGCTCCACCTTCAAAATTTATTCCTTGATCTTTTGTGGTTTTAATGTATCCAACACCTCTTTTATTTTTGTGGTATTTTTTTCTATATCTTTTGATTCTTTTCCTAGCTTTGCTTCTTCTTTGCTCCAACATCAGTGACTTGTCTTCCAAGGTTCTTTATGCCAACCAAAGTTGGGTGCCTTGGGTTGAGATAAATATTTATTATTTAATATGGATGGATATAGTGGGTTTTTTATACCTATTTTATTATTTTTCTTCATTTTTATATCACAAAATTATTTTAAAGTGAAGGCTTGTTTCACTACAAGGCTAAGTTCATCATATTCTGTATGATATATTGTAAAATCATTACTTGCATGTGGTTATTGATGCTGTATTTATTCAATATGCTCCCCTTACTTATATATTAATTTTCAATTAAAATGTTTTTAATGTTGGGTTATTGAAACACACTCATTTTTTGATGAGCTTCCTTTTCCCTCATTTTCTTTATTCGGGTTAATACTTTAAATAGATCATATTAATTATGACATCGATCCTTTTAAGGTTATTTGGATTGTATTATCTAAAATATTTTGACCTTGGTTGATTTTATAATATAAATAAATAATTTAATTATAATGAATCATATTTTCTTCATCATCCATATTTTATTCTTCGCTCATTGGTGGCTGAACTTTTCTTTTTTCTCTTTGATGGTATCTTAATTCTCTTTCACTAATACCACTTGCATGCATTTGATATTAAATAAATATGTGAACTCTAAAAATAGGATGGATAGATAAAATATATAATACCACTATAATAACTCTCAAAAAACTATTTTCAAAAAATATTCAATCCAAAAATATATTTTGATTCAACTATCAAAACACCCACATTTTCCGTACACTGATTGATCCTAGGAAAGGCAATTTTAACACAATTACAATGGGAAAATTAATTAAAATAAAAATATTGATAAATATAAAAACATATAATTATATTTATGGAATAATTATTTTATATAACTACAATTTTTTTATATATAATCACAAATAGAAATATGCATATAAAACTAGTAATTTCACTTTACTCGATTTCACTGAAAGTCATAGTTTTGAAAAATTATGAGCTCTATATTATAATATATACATATATATATATATATATATATATATATATATATATATATATATATAATGAAATTAAATAAAAAGGGTATGGTATATATTGAAAAAAAATATAAATAAAAAAATGAAAAAAATGTGGAATCACCACATTGGAATCTACTCAAACTACACCCTCCAAAACATGTAAACATACACACCAAACTGAATACTGAAATCTAGAAACCTGTGAAGCTCCAATGCAATAATTGTATAGGATTAAATTATATAAATCAAATGGGTTTCATTATATTATCTCCAATAACCCAATGGGTTTCATCCTTGAATCTTTTAGTTGAAGCACAAGTGCATCAAACATGTAGAAATTATTGAATTAGTAAAAGATCCTAGATTGATAAGGTCATTTGTCTTAAATAAGATTTGGGACACAAATATCAAAGTACCAAAAATAATATTTACATATTATATCTCTATCATCATAAATATTTTTTTTCCATATTATATCTCCTCATAAATCCCACAAAAGATTTGTCGTGGTTTCTTTTTTATACATTCCCATAAGATTCTCCACTTCCAATCTCTCTCTTAAAAGCATCATATATTTTCTCATAATGTTTCTATATTAGATATGATATTTACAAAATCAATTTATTGTAACTCCCACAATGAATGTATTCATAATAAATCCATAAATTTTGTCTCAAATCATACAAGAGTAAATACCATGCACCACTTGGAGAATACAACTAATATTTTAATATTTAATGGCCCATATTTAAATAACATGAATTATGATGCACCAAAATATTAAAATAAATATTTATTAATTAATAACATTATCTCACCAAAAATATGGGAAATGAGCTAGTTTTCCACCCTTTGGATTTTATTAGTAATGGGACATTACATTCCATTTCTATGCCTAGACCAATTTCATTTGCCTAGACCAAGTTTGTTTCCAAGACTTAGTTGAAATTTCATGTAGCTAGACCTAAAAAAAGTTTTTTTCAAAGACCAATTTCATTTACCTAGACCAAGTTTGTTTCCAAGACCTAGTTCAAATTTCATGTTCTTAGACCTAGACCAAGTTTGTTTCCAATACCTAGTTTAAATTTCTTTGTGCCTAAACCAAGTTCCTTTTCCTAGAACAAGTTTATTTACAAAACCAATTTAATTTAACTAGAATTTAGTTTGTTTTTTGTTTAGTTAAAATCTCATGTACCTAAACCTAGACCTTAGTTTGTTTTTTGCTTAGTTCAGATCTCATGTACCTAGACCAAAACCTAAATCAGATCATATTTGCCTAGACCTAGTCCTTTGTTTTTTGTTTAGTTTCAAAATCTCATGTTCCTATACCAAGTTAAAAATTTTGTTCGAAGATTCAATTTTTATTAGAATTTTTTACAAAACCAAATACAAAATTTCTTTTTCAACCATTTGTTCTAAAGACCTAAAGTGATTTCTTCATAGTTTAAACCATGATTCAGTTGTTAGTTTTCAAGGAAAGATCATTTTAATCCAAGTTATAAAAATTCCAAGCACTAGACCAATATTTCCAAGATGAAGAACAAAAACTTATCCATGCCTTGATATACATGTAGTGGAGTTATGTATAAACCATACTATGTGAACATGCCTTGATATACATGTAGTGGAGTTATGTATAAACCATAATATGAGAACATTATTACAAGTGACCCCTTTGACTATGAGCCTTATGGTGATAACGTAGTGTATGAGATGAATATGTATCCCCTGTATGCATACCTTATCATAGGGTATGGTCAAGACCAATTAAAATAATACCTTGCAAATATACCTCCTTATCCATGGCAAGAATAAGATTTATTTTCACAATACTCTACCAACATGCTACCTAGTATGGAAATGATTCAATGATAACAACCATATTATGTGAACAAACCATCTAGTGCTAATTATGATCTATAATTGTTTTATCACCATATTTTAGAGCATAACGATGAGATTATTTTTAGAGTGGTGTAAGTATGTGTAAAATTCTCATTAGATTTCCCATAAGAAAGTCTGCTTGCTTATTTAGGGCACCTAATCATGCATATATCATCTATACATTTGATCAATCCTCTAATAATCAAAATAAATCCCTTGTATTAATGCTTAACTAGGAACTTGTTACATTTACTAAGGGAAAAGTTCAAAGTGTTAACCAATTTGTGCAAGTGAAATAGGCCTACCAAACCTACATTGATATAGGAAGAAAATTTAATCCCATGACTATTTAAAACATATCCCTTATAGAGATTTCCCCATCAAGTGAACTAAAAACTAGTTTGGTACACTCCTCCAATGTACATACATAACTATTTGTTCAAACCACATTGATTGCAAACATGTTCAATGCTCCTCTAAATGAATAATAATTAGTTCCTTCTTTAGGAGACCCTTTTCAAAATGTGGTAGATAACACATAGGTGTTCCCTAATACACACAAAGTTAAGTCTAATATATAAGAAAACATCCCATCAAATAGTTCCTAATAGACCCCCCTCCAAGTATATTAATTAGATCACAAAAATTGGTGATAGATACATCTAGCTCACAAGTGACTATCCCTCCACCACCATATACTTACTCAAATTTACATCAAGGAGTAAGTAATCAACTGATGTAAAATACACCACTATAATAGGTGGTAAAAAACATTCTACCTCAACAGGTTCAGACCAACATGCCACCATAAAAAGTGGTAAATCAACCACCTCAAACATTATCTAATCAGTAATGTTTTATGGCCAATCAACAAGTACCTATCTAACAAAAAGTGCCTCATTTACAATAATTTCCTATCCAAATATAATTTCCTAACCTACAACAAGTTTTTAACTAGTAAAAAGTGCCTAACATGTAAAAAATATCTATTAGCAAACAACTAACTCATACTCAACATATACCTTATCCACAACACATACCCAATACACAATAATTTTTGCAATAAGCCTTTAACCAACAACATGTACAACATGGATTGAATTGCCATTAATAATCTCCCTTAAAAACCCACCACACATAGTTCATTCCCAAGCACCAAACACCTCTGTTCATGCCATAGTTCCCTTCAAAATAAAGTCACACTACCAATCCCAACCCTAATGTTTATCAACAATAAATAATACAATAATAATATAACCCTGATTAAAAAATGCATATTCCTAGTTGGGTAACGAAACAAATGAACATTACGTAGTCCTCCATTAATACATTATAACCTAGTTAGAGGAATCCACATTAGATCACCCAACCCTAACCCCAACCATCCATACCATCCACATTCCTAGCCCAAGAACTGTAATAGGTGAAGGATGTGATTTTGACTCTTCAGACATGAAAATAGGGAAATAAGTATAAATTAAATGAAATATGATCATACCTTTTAAACATAGATTATATTCTAATACCATTTCCTCTAGGTTTTGAGCTTCTAAAGTTTAAAAAATACAAAGATAAAGGTGACATGAAGGAACATCTAAAGGAATTCTATGTTACTTGCTAGTCAGTGGACTTTAGTGATATCCATTTTCTTCTCATTTTCCCTCATAGTATAGTTTAATAGGCCTTGGAGTGGCTTCTATAAATTTCAAATAACTTCATGCTTAAATTTGATGACCTCTTATAAAAATTTGTACAACACTTATCTTATAATCTCAAACATAATATTACTATGACTTATTTGGGCCAAACTCAATAAAGACCTGGTGAGAGTTTCTCAAGCTATTTACAGTGATGGAGGGAAATTTCCTTCTATTTCACACATAATTTATGAGACAAACATTAGGTAGTGGTGTTTACATGTAATTTAAAAAGTGATATATCCTATCCCCTGGAGCTTCAGTGTGCCCACACATTTGAAGATATTATAGACAAAGGTCTATAAATTGAGAAAGCCATTATAAATAAAGGGGAAATCAAGTTATAAACTCCTAACTAGAGCTAAAACTAGTATCAAGGCTCAAATTAGAGTCAAATCCCAATTCAAATGCTAACTCTTGTGTTAGCCAAAGCTAGTATTTTTAAGAGGCCCAAGGTTTATAACAACAACAAGAACATTGTTGGTAATGGATTTATTAAATCACACCATGTATAAATGGTAAAAATACTATATGTTTAACTAAATTCACTTATGAAACCAACACTAATTATGTATTCACTCCTACCACTTCATTTGTAAATGCCTCAACCAAGAAGAAGACCATTGATGAGTCCAAAATATGACTCATTATTACTATTAGTTTTCTTCATTTTTATTCCATTACCTATCTTCTAGACTGAATAGTGTAAAGATATTACGCTTGTATTAAATCATAATATATTAAATGGATGATTTATCTTACTTAATGTAACTAAAGTCTAAGTTATTAATTATATCATTTAATTATAACTCTTCTCATGTTTAATCTCTTAATTTTATGTATATACAGATGATATAACAGTCTCTAAGGAATAAGGAATTTTTTGATGATATTATAAGGCAATATATAGGATAATTTTTGACATTTTGGTAAGTTATGAACTCATTAGACACTCTTTTGGTTCATTCAAGTCTTCTCAAAATTGAGATATGGACTTGTCTAGTAGCTATGGACTCTCACAGTCTACTATTATGGACTCACCCAGTAGCTATAAACTCACCTAGTCCATAGATATAGACACATTCAAGATCTGATTTCATTCTTCATCAAAACATTCCACCTATCCTAACAACCTTGCTATGGACTTCTTCAGCATCTAGGTTCCTTGAAGCAAGTTGTTATGGACTTCACTAGGTCTTCATAGAAAGAGCTCTAGACTCTACTAGAGTTGCTATGGAGTTGCTCTAGGCTATACCAGAATTATTATGGATTTGATTTGGGCTCTATTAGAATTACTCTAAACTCTTCCATTCTAGATTTTGACCTTGTAGAATTAAACTATCTATACTTGAAGATTATTTTGGTCACTTACTATTTATAGGATTATTATAAATAGTAAATCTATAAATAAACTTTCTATATATATTAGTTAGTGTAAATATGTCCATAATATTTACAAGGCAAATTGATCTAGTAGATCTAGGAAATCATTCTTAGTAGATATGTAGTGGATTTTGTAATGGATGGATCTTCCTATTTCAAACCATCAATCATCCATTTGAAATAACCATTGAAATTAGGAGATTTGTCTTGATAACAAAAAATTGGATACTAAGATCCATGGATCTTCAATTACATCATTAATCAAGTAGATATTCATGTCTTGATATAGGAGATAGAAGAAAGATAATATATTATTGTTTAGTTAATATTCCAACACAGTTAAAGTTATATTCATATAATCTGTATTGATTAATGAAGATATCTCCAATTTCCATGTATTGAGTTTTATTTCATCCCTATTCCTAAGGTGAGCAAGCACCCACTCTCCTTAGGAACTTGTAATGTATTTATCTATGGTATATTTGTATATTTATAGTTATCAATTATTATAAATATATTTTATTTCCTTAACAGTAATTATAAATAGAATTAAAAACCTACATGCAATTATCTTTTAGTTCGAAGAGTTAATTCAAGATTACACATCAGTGTATTTACTTTCAACAGATTGTTTACTTCCACCAAGTGTGTTTAATTCTAGAAAATTGTTTACTTCTAAAAAGTGTGTTTACTTTTAGTAGATTGTTTGCTTTCATTAAGTATGTTTACTTTAAACAAGTGTGTTTATTTCATAAAATTAGATTATAAAGTGTTTTAATTTTGCTAGTGTATTTCTTTATTTCATAAGTAAATCCTTTCTAGAATAAATTATATTAGACATTTAAAAATATTAAAAAATCACCAAATCATATGTATAAGACCTAAAACTATAATAATTGCTATAGAAAAATTTGGACACCACCCTTGGTTTGAATGATGTCAACAAATAATGTTGATTAAATCAAGGGATTAATGACATATATCATTTTTGGTGCCATTTTTGGGGATATATAAGGTGTTAGTAAGGTAACCCTTATTTTTCTATAATAAAAAACCAAAAACATTTTAAAACTAATCAAAAATAATTTTTTTTTTATAAACTGACCTAGATATGCTAAAAGAAGGTTCATCTCTATAGATCCTAAGTTAAGACCAGAGGAGGAAAGAATACAATTTTTAACTGAGAGATCTAAATGTATAAGAAAAGTACTTTGATCACACTTAGATTCATCACCAGAATTAGGATCATCCTCATAAAGAAACCCTGTAAGAAGACTCACATTTGGGAGATATTATCCTATAAGAAGAATTAACCCTAAGGATCCCTTATCTGGAACAATAATACTTAGACCTCAATCTTTGAAAGATTAATAAGTAATAAATTGGATCTATAATATAGGTTGGGAAGAAATATATAAAATTATAAAGAAAATAAAATGTAATTTCAATAAGATACAGCCTTTTACTTTCCTATAGTCATAGATCTAATAGATCAAACATCTATGAAAAAAATTTCACCATCATGTATACCAATTTTTAGGGGTAAGTCATTAGAATATCTAGATCAATTCCTATTTCATTTAAAATTGTTATGCCAAACTTATGATTATATAATTGAAAATCATAAACTCAAACTGTTCCCTTCTACACTTATAGGGGAAACCATGAATACATGGAGAGATAGGAAAACTACATTTATTGATAAATATAAAGATTAATTTAGAGTAAAGGAAAAGAAAGAGGATTTATTAAAGATCAAATAGAACCAAGAATAAATTATAGAAGATTATCTGGATAGATTCACATTTAACCAAAAATGTAGTGGTTATCTACTTACAAAAGAGATATTGAAAATGGTCTTTCTTAAGGGAATAGATGATGAATCCAAGGATGATTTTAATTTTATAGGTAAAGGAGACATTATCAAATTAACATTCCATTATATTTTATATCTATGTACTAATTATTTTAGAACAAAACTAAGCATAAAGAAAGGAAAACTAGGCAAATCTAATGAAGTTAGTTAATTGATGGAAGAATTTTCCAATTTAAAAAATAACATTTTAGTCTAGTTAAATACTAAATTAGATTATATTCAAGAAAAAGATAATTCCACCATAAAAAAATTATCCATCTACTATCCAAAATATAAATTAAAACATGCTCTTAGATATTGTCCTTTGGACAAAATAGAAATATATGGGATATGTGATAGTAAAGATCATGACACAAATCATTGTAACCATATTTATGTTTTGAAAAATTAATTAAAATAAAATACACATCCTATAGAATATATTAATTATGTCCACATTAAAATATATTTCCATAAAACCATACCCAAGGTTAGTTTGGCCCAAGAAATCCCATTAATCCATGAATGACACCCTAGATTACTTAGGCACCTCAACCTATGTGGGAAAAAACACAACCACAATAGGATAATCAAGAATGGATGATGCCTCAAAATCCATGGATATCCAAAATATAATCACAACAATGGGGAAATACATAGTAGAACATCAATCTATAGTTTAACCCCCATAGAAGGTTTTTACCACAATAAGTTTTGATGACACCTCTTGTAGCTTAACCTGTAGAACAAGTTAATCAACCCCAATTACCTTATCAACTAATGGCTAACCCATTTAATAAACCATAATCCCATGTATATATAAATTAACAATGAGAAACCATGAATGAACCTGTAGATGATAAACTAGATGATCTTTTAGCAGGAAAACTATCACTACCTAAATATGCAAAACCAGGAAGTTCAGTCATAACAATTACCATAGGAAAAAATAAATACACAATGTTCTAGTAGATTTGGGTGCAATAATTAATGAAATACAAATGAAACTCTTTATACACTATCCCTTATGGGGATTCAACCTACCTCACCGTTATCCAAATGGTTGATTAGTTAGTTGCTAACCTAGAAGGTACTATTGAAGATATAGATATAATGATTGAGTCATGGGAGTATCTAGTAGATTTTATAGTGATGAAACCTAAAAATAAGAAGTTAAGATACCTCCTCATTTTGGGAAGACCTTGGTTAGATACTATAATAGCATTAATTGATTACAGATTAGGGGATATGACAATTTCAAATTATCTAAAAGTAAAATGAATATCCTTATATCCCCATGAAAAACTCTTATTGGATTACACTGAAACACTTTGGGTAGATAAACCATAAAAAATAACAATATTTCATCCTTGGCCATGATAATTGTATAAAGACACATGAAATAATTAACTAATGAGTTAGCACAAGATCTGGAAGAAGCCACTGACCTCATGATCCTAGCTATAGACTTTATTATCTATCTGCTATAGACTCTATTAATCTATCTATTATAGAATCTATCAGTCTATCTACTATAGACTGTATCCATTTATCCACTATGGACTCTACTAGTTTGTCTGCTATAGACTCTATCTAATTCTTGGATATAGACTTTGCTAGTCCATCAACTCTGAACTCCAATAGATTTGCTACTATAGACTCAATTTTTGAAAATTTAACATGTGACCATAAATCATTGCAATAAATTATTTGGAATTAGGTATAAGACACATCAACTAATTTTTTAACTGCATTTCTTTGTCTATTAGCTAGAATCATTCCTTTATGAGATGGATTTGTAAATAATTTAACTAGATTTCATATGTTATTACCACATCCATATACTCTTAAATCCTTGATGAGTGAATTTAAAAAAGTAGAATCTATCCATCTTGAAACTAAATAGGTTATGGTATTACCAAGAAAAACATTGAACATAAATAGCTAGTTAACCCATGATCAAGAAATGAAAGTTTTTGATGTCATATAAAAACACACAAAAACATTTACATAGGATTATATAGATATGAGAGGAATTAATTCAAGTGTTTGTTCATCTCTCAATAATCTAAAAACACTCTCCATTCCTATTTTTATTTGGCATGATTCCTAGTGGAGAGACCCATTAGTTGTCTAAAATAGGGTAAATGAATCCTACATCTAATAATTTTTCAATTTTAGTGTTTTTACCCATCACATTTACACAAACCATGAAAAACTAGTTAGAAAACCATAAAGATGGATAAATCCAACAATAAGGGATATAACAAAAACTAAAATTGAGAAATTATTGGGTGTAAGATTCATTTACCCTATTTCAAACAACTAATGGGTTTTTCCACTAGTAATCATACCAAAGAAAAATGGGAAATCAAAAGTGTGTGTAGAATAGTGAGATCTAAAAAGATCCACTATAAGGGTTTATTTTCCTCTTCCTTTTATTGATCAAGAAATTGATAACCTGGTAGGAAAGAAATAATTTTCCTTCTTAGATGGATTTAGTGGGTACAATTAGATAATAATGGAATTTGAGGATCAAGACAAAACCACTTTCACCCACCCATGGGGTACATTTACTTATAGAATCTTACCATTTGGTCTTTGTAATACCGCAACAACTTTCTAATGAGTAGTTTTAGCCATATTATCTGATTTGAATAATGATTTTGTGTAAGTGTACATTAATGACTTCACTATTCATGGAGATACATTTGATGAAGCCACACATAATCTTGACAAGGTCTTAACTAGATGTGAAGGACACTAGTTATCACTAAGCCATGAGAAATGCCTGATGATGATGGATCAAGTCATAGTACTTGACACCACATCTATGCTAAGGGAATAGAAGTGGATCCTAATAAAATTCAAATAATTTTCAACCTACCTATCCCACATAATCAAATTGATATCAAGAGTTTCTTAGGTCATGCTGGTTTTTACAGGCATTTTATAGAAGATTTAAGTAAAATTACTACTCCTATGTTTGCTTTGTTGGTAAAGGATAGTGAATTTATGTGGAGTGATGATTGTCAAAAATTATTTAAATCCATTAAAGAAAAATTGAGTTCTACATCAGTGTTAAGAAGACCCAATTAGGAAAAACCCTTTCACATTTACACTAATGCTTCTAATTATGCAATGGGGATAATTTTAGGATAAAAATATGAGAATGATCATATGAATGCCATTTATTATATAAAAAAACTCTCACACCAACCAAAAGGAATTATATAATGATAGGAAAAGGATTCCTTGCTATAATTTATGCCATCAACAAATTTAGACACTATATTATAGGTTATAAGGTCTTCATATACACAAATAGTTTAGCTATAAGGTATCTCATGAATAAACCTATAGTAAGAGGAATAATCATAAGATACTTGTTACTTTTACAATAATTTTATATATCCATCATTGATAAAGAAAGAATATTCAATGTGGTTTTAGACATTTTATCTAGAATAAATAATACTGGTAGTAAAGAATTAGTTGAATATAGCTTTCCAGATGAACAACTATTTGTTGTTTTAGTAAAATCCCCATGGTTTGCTGATATAGCCAACTATTTAAACACAAGGATTTTTTTTCTCATTCTAATTAAAAATAAAGAAAACATTTAATTTAAAATAATTCTTCTTTCAAGTGGATTAATGGCATGTTATTTAAGTATGGACATGATCATGTGTTCTGACGGCATGTAATAGATAATGAAGCATATGATATCAATATAGATTGTCATGATGAACCAAGAGGAGGGTATTATTTAAAAAAAAAAACCATGCACAATATCCTAGGAGTAGGATATTATTGGCCTTCCCTTCATAGATAAGTAAAGAAGTATGTCAGATAATGTGATACATGTCAAAGGATGGGACAATCTACACTATTAATAGAGATGCGTTTTCATCCATAGGTAGTATTGAAACCATTTGAGAAATGGGGAATATATTTTATTCATCCTATAAATCCTCCATCTTAAGGAAATTAATACCTACTAGTATGTATAAACTATGTCACCAAGTGGGATGAAGTCCAAACCTTGTCTTTTATTAGAGAAGTAGTAGTAGATTTTATGTATTTCAAGATCATGCAATGGTTTGGTGTACCTAAAAATATAGTATCAGATTAAGGACCATAATTTATGTCTAATATGATCAAATATTTTATGTAATTCTACCAAGTTAATCATGGGAAATATTCTCTTTACCATCTATAGTTCACTGACCAAGTAGAAGTTACCAATAGAGAGTTGGAGAACATTCTAACCAAGATAGTTAGTAGTAGTAGAAAAGATTGGGTAACTAGAATATGAGAATAAATATGGGCCTAAAACACTATTTTTAAGACAACCACTATATTTTCACCTTATGAGTTTGTGTATGGTAAGAAACTTTTACTTTCCATTGAATTTGAATTACAAACTTTGAAAATAGAAATAGAAGTAGGCATTGATTTGGATAAGGAAAAATAAGGTAGAATTATTAAATTAAATGAACTTGATGAGATGAAGAAAAAATATTTACAATAAATAGAGATGACATAACATTAGAGGAAAATATGGCATGATTCCTACATCAAAGCAAGAAGATTTCAAGAAGGATATTGGGAACTTTTATTTGAATCCAAGTTTTAGCAATTCAAAGGCAATTTGAGAACAAGATGGCTATACCCATCTCAAATAGAAAATATATTTAAGAATTAATTAATATGATTTTCAAAAATATATGGAAATTATATTTTTTTATCAATGGACATAGACTCAAATTATATCAAAAACCTATCAATAAGGAGAAGTTTGTTAAAAAATCAGGCATGAAGTAGTTTTCATGGAAAGACCTAGTTATTCCATGATAACAATTACATGATGGTATATTATTTAAGATAAAATAAGAAGACAAATTCTTGGTTTTATTATTCCAAAAAAAATGAAAAAAAAACAAATAAATAAAAAATCAATAGTGAAAATCCTTTTCAAGACACTATTAACAATGTTGATCAGAAAAATTACTTGTTAGCTAGTCATGAATTGAATAACGAGCATTATATTGAAAAAAAAATGATTGGTTAAGGGAAAAATACTAAAAATAAAAAAATACAAAAATTAGAAAACAATAATTTTTTTTAATCAATTTATTTCAGGAAATAAAATCACTAATGTATTTATTTATGCACATTCCTAGAAAAATTAATTCATACATTTGTTCTCTATTTAGAATCAGGTGGTAGGAAAATAATGAAGGATAAGAGTATGATTAGGTGAGTATGGAATTTATTTATCTACATTAGGCTACTTTAAGTCTTTCTAGTTCTTGTATGTTTATGTTTATGGTGAAGGTTTGGAAGAAGACATCTTACAAGCCTAAAAGTAATAACCAAATAACAACATTTGATGACATGGAAAGGTAATAAGTGAAAAGAAATATAAGTAAAAGGAAAGTTATGTCAATGAAAAACAATATTTGATGACATGGAGAGGTCATAATGGAAAGGACATGAAAGTAAACTAAATGTCATGTCAACTTTATTCACATGTACAAACCGTTTATGGACTCACTTTGTAGTAATTTGAATAATGATGATGTGTTTGATGGTACACAAGTTTCATAAGTGTGAAATTACATTAAATATATTTCAAATATAGTTTCATTTAACACTTCCACACCATATCATGATTGATCTAGATCATGTTAGCATCCACCAAAACAAAATTCCCATTTTAATTACTTCTTTTCATTTTCATTACATGTTATTGTTTCCATTGTCATTGAATATTTACACCTAATAAATCATCCCCAAATTCCATAAAATTTCCATAGATACCATGAGACAAAATAAACTCTCCAAACCTAAGTCCATAGCTAGACTGATGATCAAAAAAAAAATTGTAGTAGTTTTTCAAGAGGTTGGTTGTCTACCATGTTTGCAAAAATTTAAATGACATGATGAAAATTTAGTGAAAAAATTCATTGTAAATATAATAGAATACTCCAATACAATGACATGAATTAGCATTCTAGTTCCTAGCATAATCATTAGTGAAATTTTCAAGATTGTTGAAGAAGGTAAGAGAATACTTAGAATAACTCCTTTTTTGAGTTTATTATATAGTTCAATGGGAATGTAAAAATTTCTATTGCATATGTACATAAACATCAAGGAAATGCAAGATGGATTAGTAGGGAAACCCTACTTGAACCTTGGAAATCTATTTCCTTTTGGTTATTAAATA